>JNBR01001420.1:56136-138274 GCA_002081595.1 Achlya hypogyna | reverse complement strand
GCCACGCTGTCGGCCCAAGCGTTTGGGGCCAGAAACTTGGTTCTCATCGGTCGCTACTGTCAGATGAACTGCCTTTGCGTGACCCTCGCGTGCATTCCTATCAGCGCGCTCTGGTGGTTCTGCGGCGACATCCTGGCCAAATTCGGTGTCTCCCACGAGACAGTGGCCTTTGCAGAGACGTATGCGCACTACTCAGCACCTTGGCTTTGGCCGCGCCTCATGTTTCAGGTCCTCAGCGTCTACTTCAAAAGCATGCAGAACGTCATGCCAGCCGCCGTCTGCGCTATCACATTTGCAATCCTCAACGTCGGCCTCGTCGTTGCACTAGCGGACGGCGTGCCCACGTTTGGCTTCAAGGGTCTGGGGCTCGTCGGCGCGCCAGTAGCCTTGACCTTGACGCATTACGCGCGACTCACCGCATACGTCGTGTACATGTTTGGCGTCCGAAGGCATCATGCAGTCTCGTGGACATGGGACAGGGCTTTTCTCGACCGTACGCAGTACCTTCTGCCAATGGTGCGCGTCGGAGGCCCCATGGTTGTGGGCCAGCTTGTCGAGAATCTCCAGCTGCAGACCATGTCCATCTTTGCCGGTATGACGAGTGAGGTTGCGCTCGGCGCCAACAACTCGATGCTGGAGCTCATTCTCTTCCTGACGAGCCCCATCTACGGCTTGATCGACGCCGGTGCGACGAGGATTGCCATGCACTTGGGCGCTGGAAAACCTCGGGCGGCCAAAGCCACGAGTCGTTTGGTATTTTATGGCATCTTTGGCACATGCGTCTGCATCGTCATCCCGTGGCTGTGTGCGCGCAAAGTCATTGGGAAGCTGTTTTCGAGTGACGCGGCCATCATCGACAGCCTCACATCTATCAACACACTCGCAGCTGCGGGCTACATTGTCATGTCGTTCTTCTACTACTCGATGGTATCGCCCGAACCGAACCTGGGCTTGAGATTTGGATAGGCGACGCTGCAGGCCCAAGCACGAACGGTGCCCATCATGATATCTTTTCTCGTTGGCGCCTGGCTTGTGGGCGTGCCCATGGCGTACTTGTTTGCCTTTCCGCTACACCACGCGCTCTACGGCGTTTGGCTTGGCATGAGCCTAGGCTACCTCATTACAACATTCTTTGGCGTTTACTTCACAGCCAAGTCCAACTGGTCCAACGAGGCCAAGAAAGCTATAGCGCGGAGCAAATCCAAGGGGTGCGATGAGGCCGAGCCCTTCATGGACTGCGAGCAAACGAAAGTCGACGACGAAGAGGAGGACGAGTTTCGGTCTCCAGCTCACACCGACGAGCTGATGTAATCTCGGTACTCCCTCGCGGATCACACAGAGCACGCTGAAGGATCTGCGAGACACTGCGCGGCGTCAAGAGGGCACCAACTCACCGATTTCCTTTCAACGTGTAAATGCTTTATCTTCGAACACCATTCGTTGTCTGATACGAAGGCCTCGCGTGGACATTGATGTCGTGATCAACGCGAGTCAACTGACTTGGAGAGCACTCGATCATTCATTTGACTTGATCGCTTCATGATATGTCCACTGAACAACGTGCGTCATCACGACAAGCGTGAGCAAACGTACACGCCGCCGCCTGTCACTTTTATAGCTCATGTAATCCCCGCCAACTGACAAAGCAGCCCAGACAATGGGAACAGACCGATGTGGCCAAAAGGCGAATAAAACATGGGCGAGACGATCCAGGACGCATCGAGCCACCGTGGCAGTACGCCCTTTTGAACTCTAGTTTCATGCTGGGGTATAAAGACGGCGACAAACGTACACATCGAAGCGTCTCTAACGAATGCATGTACTGGAGAGTCCCACCCTTCCTAGCAAACTCGACGCTGAGCATGTCATTTCCACGTCCGCCAGGTAATGTCAACGACCTTCTCCACGAAAGCTGAAGCAGGCGCCCTCGCGCGACTGGCGACGCCAATTCTGTTCTCGAACCTTGCGTTGTTCGGCATGTCCATGACCGTCATGATTGTTGCGGGCCACCTCGGCGCCGAAGAGCTCACGGCGGTCGCTTACGCGCAGATGATTTTCGACATTACCCTTGTTGTCTTCGCGTCCGGTTTCATCTCAGGCCAGGCGTCACTCTCAGCCCAGGCATTTGGCGCAAAGAACCTCGTGCTGGTTGGCCGCTATTGTCAAATGGCTTGTTTTTGCGTCTCGATTGCGTGCATCCCGATCGGCGCCCTCTGGTGGTTCTGTGGCGACTTGCTCCGTTTGGGTAACATCTCGGCGCAGACAATAGCGTTTGCCGCAGAGTATGCGCACTACTCGATGCCGTGGCTCTGGCCGCGCCTCGTATTTCAAGTGCTCAGCGTCTACTTCAAGAGCATGCAGAACGTGCTTCCTGCTGCCGTGTTTGCAATTGTTTTTACGGCTTTCAACGCCGGTCTCTGCGTCATACTGGTCTTCGGTGCACCATCTCTCGGTGTCCCCGCTTATGGCCTCATTGGTGCCCCCATGGCCATGACCATCGCTCATTACAGCCGACTGATCACTTACGTCGTCTACATGTTTGCTGTGCGAAAGCACCATGCGTCGTCGTGGCAGTGGAACTGGTTGTTTTTGGACCTCCGCGAGTACCTCAGACCGATGATTGCTGTTGGGGGGCCTCTTGCAGTCGGTATTCTTGTCGAAAACTTGCAGCTGCAAACCATGTCGATCTTCGCTGCCTCCACGAGCGAAGTTGACCTCGGTGCTCATAACTCCATGTTGCAGCTCATCTTCTTCCTCACGAGCCCAATATTCGGCCTGACGGACGGTGGCTCCACACGCATCGCCATGCATCTCGGCGCGGGCGACGCTGCATCGGCAAAAGCCACGAGCCGTCTTGTCTTTCTTGGCATCTTTGGCTTCACGGTGCTCATCATCATCCCATGGTTCATAGCCCGAGCGTCCGTTGGCAAGCTCTTTTCGACCGACGAGGACGTGATCGCTACAATCAAATCTATCAGCACACTGGCCGCCGCGGGATATATAATCATGTCCCTCTTCTACTACGCCATGGTATGCGGCCCTTTCCTAGAGGTTAGCCTCATGCCATGGATTCATGTAGGCGACGCTGCAAGCTCAGGCGCGTACACTTCCGATCATGACTGCGTTCTTGGTTGGTGCGTGGGCCATCGGCGTACCCCTCGCGTACGTGCTTGCATTCCCAGCTGACCTCGAGCTATTTGGTATTTGGATTGGCATGTCCGTGGGCTATGTTGCAACGACAGCACTCGGAGTCTACTTTGTGCGCAAGTCCGATTGGCCCGAGGAGGCCAAAAAAGCCGTCGTGCGCAGCAAAGGTGTCGTACCTCAAATGGAAGAGGGATACCTGCGAACGTCGAGCCCCGCGCCGACGTCTTGATCATCAAATTTTGTGAAGTTTTCATGTCAATTCACTGATTACGTTTTATTCGTGGCTTCTTCGCAGCGTGCCTCATCACAGGACAGGCGGCAAATGATGCACTCACGGACTTGTTCGCTTCTGTCGTAGATCGCAGCATCAGTTTGGCGATACGCAGTTCGCGCTACAAAACCCATTGCACTTGACGCCGAATTCATGCGGCTTGTTGCTCAAGTTCCCACTCTTGGCACTCCGCCCAATGCTTGATCCAGACGCAGTTGGGGCAGCTTGATCCGCAGCACTCGTGTGCCCCGGGCGGCTCTGGCGCGGGCTGCGCTGCAAGCGGATCAGCCAGAACAATGTCGGTACTCGAAAACCATGGCTTTTCGAGGCTGTTGGGAATTTCCAGTCGGTAGGGTGTCGTAGCGTCCTTTGCATCGTGCAATAGCACTTTAGCGACGACGCCCGCCGAAAGCCCGTGGCGCTCAGGAACACCGGGCGCGAGAACCACGAGGTCTCGCACCCGTGGCGCCCGCGTCCCGAAGCTCCGCTCAGAAGCCTTGCCCGCGATGACGAGTCGGCGCAGCATACTGCACGAAGGGGGCAATTTGCAACTCAAAGACGTGCACCGAAATCGACACCGCTAGGTCCCCCTGCAAACTCGACCTACATTGGGTCGTCGGATTTTTATCGGATATTTATTCTCAATACAATTGTCAAGTAAAAATGCATTGGAATGTTTTTATTTAGGATGGTCCCACCAAAAGGGAAAACTACGGGGTGGGTAGTGGGAGAGACTGGTGTGATAAACGATCGCATGACGGGGTTCTCGGTGGCTTGAGGACGACGTCAAGGCTACTGGACTCTAGAGGCAGTCGAAAGGGCTCCAGGATCGAAAGGAGCGAACCGATCCCTCTCGCAATGGGGATTACTGGCGTGACGTCTGTGATTTTCACGCTTGTGCAGTACAGTACTGCGCATCAGTCCCACGTGCCCAGTCCATCAATGTTGACCTGGTAAACCCACGCTGCTACTCGTCGACGCGAAGCACTGGCGCACCCGTGTTTGCCCTCCAGACAGGCCATGAAAAACTTTGGCCACCCGTGCACGACAGGTCAATCTGTTTGCCAGGACATCCCTCACCATTCTGTTGTTCAATATCTTAACATGTGTATGCATCATGAGTAAACGCGTTCAGATTGGTCTACGACCAACAAAATTGCATCCAAGGTACACGACGCAGGACACGACAAAGGGAAAGATCTAAGGAGGTGCATTGTGGCTCGTCGAGGTTACTGCGGCTCCAACTATGGAGTTACGGAGCGCCTTTGCGAAGATGCCCACCGATTAGGATAAGCCATTTGTCGATTGCTCGCGCCATGACCTTTTCAACGCTCACCGAGGTCAGGGCGCTTGCCCGCATCGCCACCCCGATCCTCTTCTCGAACCTCGCAATGTTCGGCATGTCCTTGACAGTCTTGGTAGCGGCCGGGCACCTGGGGCCAGGGCAGCTCACTGCTGTCGCTTACTCGCAGATGATCTTCGACATCACGATCCTCGTCTTCTCGTCTGGCTTTGTCGTCGGGCAGGCGTCGCTCTCGGCACAGGCATTTGGCGCCAAAAATCTGGGGCTCATCGGTCGCTATTGCCAAATGAACTGCCTATGTGTGACCCTCGCGTGCATTCCAATTGGTATGCTCTGGTGGTTTTGTGGTGATATCCTCCACGCTGCTGGTATTTCCGACAGCACGATTGTCCACGCTACACAATACGCCCATTATTCAATGCCGTGGCTCTGGCCCCGCCTTATCTTTCAAGTTGTCACCGTCTACTTCAAGAGCATGCAGAACGTGCTTCCTGCGGCCGTGTTTGCTGTGATCTTTACGATCATCAACGCCGGTCTCGTAGTCGTGCTCGTCTTCGGCATTCCGTCGGCAGGCTTTGAAGGCTACGGTCTCGTGGGTGCCCCTATCTCCATGACGATTACCCACTACTGCCGCACAGTCACTTACATTGCCTACATGTTCTGGTACCGTGGCTATCACGCCAGCTCGTGGAGCTGGGACTTCGGGTTCACAAACGTTCAAGTGTACTTGAAGCCGATGGTCAAGGTCGGTGGCCCCATGATGATCGGCCAGCTCGTCGAGAACCTCCAGCTGCAAGCCATGTCCGTCTTTGCCGCAATGTCCAGTGAAGTTGACCTTGGCGCCAACAACTCGATGCTGGAACTTATCTTCTTCCTCACGAGCCCTATCTACGGTATGATCGACGGCGGCTCGGCGCGCATCGGCATGTATTTGGGCGCAGGCAAGCCCATTGCGGCCAAAGCCACGAGCCATTTGGTATTCTACGGTATATTTGGCCTCTCAGTGTGCATCGTCGTTCCATGGCTTTGCGCGCGGGAGTCCGTGGGGAAGATCTTCTCCACCGATGCTCTGGTCGTCGACACGATGGGTAGCATCAGCACTCTCGCCGCCGCTGGGTACATCATCATGTCTTGCTTCTACTACGCCATGGTACGTTTTATTCGCCACAAGCATGCTCAGACGTGTATGTCGTTGTAGACGACGTTGCAAGCCCAAGCACGGACTCTGCCCATCATGGTTTCATTCTTCATTGGCGCCTGGGTCATTGGTGTGCCTGGCGCGTATGTGTTTGGCTTTCCTGTCGGTCTCGGGCTCCTCGGGATCTGGGTCGGCATGTCCGTCGGGTACCTCGTCACGACGATACTCGGCGTCTACTTCACGTACAAGTCGGACTGGGCTGAGGAGGCGAAAAAGGCCGTCGAGCGCAGCAAAGGCCGCGACAACGACGACCACCTCGCCGTGGAACTCGAGCTCTTGGCGAACCGACTCACAAGCAACGCCGGGAATCAATTAGAGGAAGGCTACGTCCCGATGAACGACTCCAAAGGTTCTGTTTAGTCAGTCATAAACTTCACGAGATTTTGCCCAGTATTTGAACATGTACAGTTTGCGTCGGTTAAATGTTTTAAGGACGTTGTTTTCGCTGTTATCTACCCAGCAAGACTACTGCTGATTGCATTGCACTCACGCAGGAGTCGGCCTCGCATTCGTCGAGAATGCCCAGCGCGTCGGACCTTCCCAAACAGATTCGTGCGCTTCCCACCAAAATGGTTTCCTCTTCTTCCCCATAAGTTTACGAGAATTTTTAAAAATGGAGTTGCGTGTATCTAGTGCGGGAAACGGATAAGCGACATCGCATCCGGACTCTGCCAGGGACCTTGGAAAGATGGCGGGCGGCCGCTCCAAGAAGCGCAAGAACCGAGTCGCCGTGCCGCTGTACGCGCCGCCGGCGAAGAAAAGTGCTCAAGAGGAACCAAGCGAACAACCACCTCTATCAAAGAAGGCAAAGGCCGCGTCGAAACCTTTGCAGGTGCCGATTGCGGCGTCGGGTGTTAGTCCACCGACAAGCAACAAAATGACCAAGAAAAAGCCTACAGGAGGCAAAGCTGCAGCCAACGCGCCAGCAGTAGCTAATCTCACGGCTTCGAAGCCGCTTGTAGTCGCAACATCGCACGGGGAAGCTAAGGCCACCGGTGCTAAACCCGCAGGCGCAAAAAATACCCAGTCGAAGCCGACTGCAGCGAAAGCCACCGTGTCCAAGCCGGCTACCCCACAACTTGTTGTGGCCAAGCCCGCTGTGAGCAAGCCTACCGAAGCTAAACAGGCACAGGTTTATCTCGCGGACCCTGCCCCCGACAAAGAGCCCCTCGTGGCACCGACAGCCGAGGGCACCACCGCCAAAAAGAAGAAAAAGAAAAAGAAGCGCAAAAAGAACAAGGCGGCGACAGTAAATGAGAGCGCAAAGCCGGAGGAGACGGCGACCGTCGAGCCCACCGAAGCAGACAAGGAAGCTGCGTCGCAGGCCCAGGCTCAGGCTCGAAAGCGTCGGTTCGCGTCGGAAGTGGCCGTCCCAATCGCCAAGACAACCGTGCTACTCCCATCAGCAGCCCCGTCTACGGGCTCCGCAAAGAAGCAGAAACTTGATTGGGCACCAGCTCCGTCGCCCGAGAAGTCCGTCGCCACTGTCAGTACTCCTGACACCGCCGAGATTTCTGGTCCACATAAAGACGATTATCAGCACATGCCATCAACGACCGAAGGTTCGCCAAGCATGGCGACTTCTGCCTCCTCAAAGGTTCCGGCGACGACGCCCTTCGAGGAAGAAACGACTTCTGTTGTATCCCATGCGGCGGCTGAGACTCCGGAAGTCAGTGACGACGACGCTGGTGCGATCGATGCCAGGAGTTCGTTGCTCTCGACCATCATGGATGCCTTCGAGAGCAGCCGGAATGATGGCATGACCCCCCTTGACGACGACGCTCGCCATGTGAGCGGCGCAGACACCGAAAGCGATGAACCGGACGATGCTGACCAAGGCGCCGCGTCGTGGCGAAACCACAGCGAAGATGACGACGTCATCGTACTCGACGACACCGACGAGGATGAAGACTCCGGGGCGCGCAGCTCCAGGTACCACTACGAGCACCTCTCGGCCACCGAGGATGACGCGGGCGATGTGGACGAATATGACGACGACGTGTCCGACGAAGAAACGGAGGACATCGATGACGATGCGGGAGGCGCTGCCGTCATCGACGACCTTGACGAGACAGCGCCGTCGTCGAGCGTTGAGGATCCAGAGGACGAGGAAGACACCAACCTCTTCGGCAGAAACCACTTGCCGTGGTGGCCCGGGACTAGCGCGACACCGCTGACGGAGACCAGTAGTCCTGTGTCGTCCCTCATCGCACGTGCTGTGGACAAGCCGCCCGTGCAAGCCGCCTCGACGTATTTTCACAAAACGGTGGAGGAGACCGTTGCAACGTCACCCGCGAGGGCTGCGGTGGTGCCGCCCGTTGCGACAGACACCTCTTCGCCGACAAAGCCGGCTGCAGCATCACCAATGAAGGCAGTCGCTGCCTCTCCCCGGCCCACTGCGGCGTCCCCCACGAAGCCTCCTCTCGTAGCATCGTCTTTCAAGTCTCCGACGGCATCACCTGTTGAGGGCACTGTTTTGCTGGCGTCCGAGCCTACTACTGCGCCGATGATAAAGACCGACGAGGCGTCGCCCGTCAAACCCACCGCAGTGCCCCCGACAAAAGCCCCGATCGCTCACTTGCCACCGGCTGCACCGGCGCAAACTGAGGCGAAATCCAATCTGCAGGCTCCACCAGCACTGGTTCCCAACACCGCGTCGGCGAGCTGGGGAGCTGCCTTTGGTACCACCGCACCGGGAAAGACGGCGCAGATCGTGGATTGCTCGCCGTTGAGTACTTGGTTCCTTTCACGCGGCCAAGCCAACTTCATCAAGCAGTCGTCGGCGCTTCCGGTCACTGTGCAAGTTCCAGCGTCCACAGATGCCGCCCGACAATCCTGCCCCACGCCGCGAACGGTTGCTGACGAAGCCTTCTTCGCTTCCCTTGCCAAGAGCCATTGGCGTACGTGGTACACGACAGCGGACGCAGCTACTGCGTCGGTGTTGGACCCGCCATTGCCGCATGTTTCATCGCCCGTGCGTGCGGCTGTCGAAGTCGCCAACACCGTGGCTGCGGAAGCTCCAGCAACGACCGAGCCCATCAAGTCGTTTGATGGGCTTTTAGCGGATCTTCGGTATCGATTGTCGTCACGGTAACCCCCGTGCTCACACGTGCGTAGGTCGGCTAAGGACGAGTCGTCGGCGTTCGAAAAGCTCATGATCGAAGTTCTGCAAGGCAAAACGATGGCGGGCATCGATTTTCACGACGCATACCGATCGGTATTACCTTAAGCAGTATTAATGACGAAAAACTACGGCTCGCCCGACTTGGGCGTCGAGACCGCGAGCACAGACTGATCGCTTTGTCGCTGTACAAGCACTGCACGCTTGGTCGTATCGAGGCGGATGACCGGGGCGGCTCTGTTGTCGCGCGACAGAATTTCAGCGCGTGCGGCGAGCGATGCCAAGCCGCCCAGCCCCTGGTGCCCCGCACCAGCAAGATCACCCTCGACAGCCAGCAAAAGGCCACGGGCATCGTGCCATACGAGGCCTGAAACATTGTCTTCGCCCATGCTACGGAGATCCCATGAGACTTCCATGTACGGCGACGAACCTTACATCTTGTCGACAGCGCCCTTGAGTTCCATGGCTTCCCGACGCCTTGTTCAATTCTCTGTCAGTCGATGCCCGTCTTTTTGGCCAATCCACGGTGCGTGATGGGCAAAGCATCGTCTGATTGGTTAAAATAGAAATACACGATATTTGTGCTTCCGTCGCAAATAAAGAGCAAATAAAAAGCAGGCTTAAATAATGCTGTGTTGTCTGGACACAGTCGGCCAGGAGGAATGAGCCTCTGGACTGGCCCTCCCATGCATGGATTCGAGCAAGAGCGCTCCAACAGACGCTTAGGTCATGGCAAACGTGTCAAGGATCAGACCACGCCTGGTTCCTGGTGGCCTGCAGCGTTGTGCCCGGCAGGCTACTCGACGAACCGAGACTAGATTGTTTCGATCATGACCAACCCGTTATGTCGTAGCTGAATTGAGAAGCTTTTGTCCGGCATATCTACGTGAGCTGTTCTGCAGCTGCTTACGCGTTCGAAACGGGCTTGAACGACGCCAGGGAGCGGCACATGGACGTGACGAGGGGCCACGTAGCCGACAACATCGTCGGGAGCCAGCTCGATCACGACGGTCAAGCTGGTCGGGAGATACCCAACTTCGTTGTTTGTACGGTCGAGGGGTAGTGGGATGCATCGTTGATGAAACCAACAGATCGGATCGCGCGCAACGCATGGCATCCATGATGCGTTGAACTGCGCGTTGGCAACATCGCCACCACCTCTCCCGCGTGCCACAAGGCTCGGCCAAATGCATTCGAGTCATCTGCCGCTTCAAGGATAGTCCTTGGAATTGCCCATTTGTCGAGCTTGACCATTGTTTGCACCGTCAGCAACGTTAGTGTCTCGTGCCGCCACGTCACACCAGCTGGTGCAAATAGAGGGCCGAAGCCAAAATACGGTCCGTGCAGCTGGCTCGCCGGTCTTCTTTGGCCCGCGCGTCGGAAATGGCACTTCTCTTCGAGCATCTCATGCAACAAGACCATGGCCTCTAGCCCGATCACCATCATGGAGTCGACTCGGCTTGGGTACCTCCGGCCATACGAGATTTACGTCGAGTCGTGGCAGCACGGTGACATTTACTCCAACGCCTGGCGCGGGCAGAAATCGCGCAATCCCAAAGACGACTTCGAAGGCCCGCTACGAGAAGGCGATGTCGCCGACCTTTTCAGCGCACGCTATGCCGGCCTTCTCGTCAGTGCTGGAGTTCTCGGTTTCGTCTCCACCGTGGTAGCTGTTGCCGTTGGGTCCCGGGCCATTGGCTTTGCGAACGCCGGGTGCTATTTGAAAGTATTCTTCGCTCTCGTCTCGGACAGCGTTGCCCTTGCCGGCTTCAGGCGCAAGTCCTACATGCTCTTCGGGTGGATCATCGCTGTTGTCGCGTTCCTGGTAGCTTCGTGTGCAGGCCAAAACAAGTACTTTGCGATCTGTTGACCTACGACTGACTTCTGCGTAGCTATGTGTTCCTCGGCGGTGTTTCGCTGGCCTCTGCGGGTCTCGGTCTCACCAAGGCAGCAGCCGATGGCTTTCTCGTCGAACTTGCCCAGCGGGAGCCCATCGAAACGCGGGGCGGCACCCAAATCACACTCCTGGCGCTGCACTGGTTCGGAGCCAGCGTCGCATCGCTTCTCGTCGCGTGCCTCACCGAGGACTCGACGGGCTTTGGCCACTTGATCTGGGCGCTCGACACTCACTCCGTCCTGCGCATTGTCGCAGTCGTCTCGCTTGTACCGATCCCAGCACTGCTCTTCTATGTTCACGAGTCAACTTTGCTCCCAGCCTTCGAGTTCCGCCGTCGCTGCTATACCTTCTGGCGCTTCCTGCAAAACAAAGCAGTACGAGTTTGCCGGGTTCCATCGCTCACTGAGTTCTCTTAGATGTGGCAACTCGCGGCGTTTGAGCTCCTGTCGGGAACTCTATTTTCTCAGTCAACGCTGGCTGTCGGCTACAGCCCGCTCCTCTTCTTCAAGACATCGTATCCGTGGATCATCCACCTGGTTTTCTTCGTGCTTTTCGCGTACTCGTTGGCGTACATGCAGTCGCACGGCCTGTCGTGGAACTGGCAACGCGCCTTCCTCCTCACCGCTCTCGCCAACGCCTTCGTGCTCGTCGTGCTTACAGCGCTCGTCACCTCCGTGGGCCTCGACGCCAGCTCGGGGTTCTCGTACGTTGCTGTGTGGCTCACGGCGCTGCCCACCGCCACCCAGTACATGCTGCGCCACGTGCCCATGATTGAAATCGCCCCTACGGGCTTCGAGGCAACGACGGTCGCGATCCTGTCGTTGTACGGCGAGACGGCCCACCCGCTTGTGATGCGCATGCATGCGGCGTATCAAACCGACGGTCATCTAACCGCGTCAAGCCTTTACGTCGCTATGGGCCTCAGCCTCGTGGGGTTCCTCTCCATCTTTCTTCTGCCCAAACAACGCACCGAGTGTCTTACATTGCGCCACTTTGGCGGTCTGAGCAAACTCGCAGCGTTCACCGTTGCCTCGACGCTGGTCGCAGTGCCAGTGCTGCTGGGGCTGCTTGGCTGGCCAGGCTCATCCATCTCTCGAATCTAGTCGTCGTGTCCGTCGTATTTATAAAGCACATAATGTTGGCTTAAAGCCCGGTGAGTCTTGTCTCGCACGATCCGGAGCAGAATACTTCAGAGTCAAAAGTAAACGACTTCGACTCGAGTACAAGGAGGAAGCTCTCCGAGCGCGGCAACAGCCCCGCCAACGACGTCGTCTTCGAGAGCTTCAAGCACTTCGTCGCTAAGGTACGTGCTGCCACCAGGACCCCGGTCATGGGCTGCGGGTGGTGCAACAAGTGCTGCTAGCCAGACGAAGGCGGCGTCAAAGGGGAGATGCTGTCAACTCGTCTCTGGAGCGTTCGAGCAGCACTACATGGCGAGCCACGAGGTGCTGTTTTTGACCTCTGCACCGGTGAGTCGTTGTGCGGCACCATGGGGTACGCCGAGTCGCTGCTGTCGATGCTCGCGACGGTCGTGATGAAGCACCGGCTGGCGCGGTTGGCGTTGCTGCTCGAGCACGGGGTTGCCGTGTACGAATCCTGTGCGAGATATCCTCGTCCGTGCACAAGTCATCCTTTGTTGACTCGAAAGGCAACCAAGCCCTGCACGATCCACGTCTGTACTTCGATATCTCTTAATATATTCACGTGTGCTCGCAGTTGCCTACGAGCAGCCACCGTTCAAGTTGCATCCTTGTGGAAGGCAGCAAACCAAAACCAACTGCTATCGCATTGGTGTCTACTCGGATTCGCAACGCAACTGTTGAGCTGTCACCCAGACTGAGCCTGTTGCGTGGTGAACGAACACTCGACGCGCAGCGTCCAGTCGCAGCAACAAGCTGAAGTGATTCGGTACTCCTTCAGTGGCGACACTGATGCGTCGCTCCACCTCCACCGCTTCGACTGGGAATGACACTTGCGTTTATAGTTTAGGGGTTACGGTTTAATTCGATTGCCGTGCGCCGATGGCCACTTCTTGGAGCTCGGTCTTCGGAACGCGGATGCGGACGGTGTGGGGCTCGTCGTTGTTACCGCAGAGGTGCACCTTCATCGCGGCGTTCTCTTTGAGTAGACGGTCGTTCATCTCCTCGAGCTGTGCGACGCGGGGATCCGGGCGGTCCAACTGGTTGCTTGAGTCGCGGATCAGTTGCTGCAACTGCTGCTGCGTCTGCTTGGCCTTGGTTTTGAAGAGTACCACATGCTTCTCCAGGTTGCCGATGTACTCTTGCTGGGCAGAGTACTGCGCCTGGAGCGCCGCGAGCTCGGGGCTCCCCGTGCTTGCGTGCAAACGCTGCACCTCGTCCTTGGCAGCCGCGAGCTGCTCCTTGAGCGACCGCATGTGTTCCTCCCACTCGGCCTGGCGCTGGCCAATGTACCGATCGTACTCGACAAGCCGCTTCTTGTCCTTGTCGGCGTCAAGCAATGCCTTCTGCGAGGTTTCCAGCTCGGCCTGCTTGGCCGCCAGGAGCTGGCTCATGTCCGCGAGCGCCTTGTCGTCCACCGCCGATATGCTCTTAGCCACCGCGGCGCTCTTCTCGGCCACGAGTAGCGTCAGCTCCTCGATCGTCCGCGCGTCGTGCACCCGCGCTGACTCTTGCGCGCTGAAGCGTCGGTCGTACTCGGCGCGAGCCGCTGCGAGGCCTTGCTCCAACTGCACGCGAGTCTGCGACAGCTGCGTAATGAGCTCTTCCTGCTGCAAGATTTTGGCCTGCAGACCCCGGGCTGACGATGCCAGCGTGACAAGCTATGTCGAGGTTAGCGTCATGCGCGGTGTGGAGAGACACCTCCGTCCACGAGAGCCGCAGCCAACCGAGGAGCTTTGAGTCGATTGACTTGTGCACGCCGAGAGCCTTGAGGATGCAGTGGAGCGGTGTTACTTTGGGCGCTTGCGACGACTTGGCTGTCTCGAGCTGCGCGTCTTGGAAGAGGATTTGCGAGGTGAGATCGGCGATCTGCTCTTCAAGCGTCGCGAGCTCGTCCGCTGCGCCGGGTTCGAGGTAGGCCTACAACGGGCTGTGAACGCGCGGTGGTGGTGTCGTCGACCCGACCTGAGCTTCGTTCTTCTCCATGAGCAACGCAAGTTTCTTCTCGGCACGCTCCTTGCGGCGCCGGAGTCGAGCGACGTCGTCTGCGTCTGGGAGCGACGTCATCTTCTGGTTCATTGCATGGATGGTCGCCGAGAGGTCCGAGATGCTGTGCTGCACCGTCAAGCTAAGCCATAGGTCGCTTGGATTCCACCGCCGCGGCCACGCACCTCTGTCGCATCTTCTCCATCTCCAGGTCCGTCTTGCGCAGAGCGATGTCATGGATTTGGCGCTCGGTTTCTTCTTTGTCGTGCGCGAGCGACTCCAACTGCTCTGTCGCCTCTTTGGCGTCGAGGGCGGCTTGCAGCTGCTTCTGGAACAGCTCCATGAGGTCGAGGTCCTTGGTCGGCTCCGCGCGGCGTCGACTAGGTGCCGAGGCCACACGGCTTATCGGGCTTGGCAGCTGCCTCTGGTTCTATGCAACACATGAGTGTGCAGCTGGCGCGCAACTGCGCACCGGGCTCGGCACAGTGTGGGGCCGGTCAGCTTCCTTGGCGCCGTGGCTGCTGTTGTTGTCTTCAGCCGGGTCGTCCATGAGCACACAGTCGTCTTCCTCCGCAGGCTGGTGCCGCTGGCGAAAGAGGCTCTTGGATGACGCGCTAACTCGCGCAGGCGACGTCTTGGGGGCCAGCAGGCTGTGCACACGGGCCTCGAGCGCCGCGTTGGCGGCTTGCAGCTGCGCGTTGACGAGCACAGTCGTGTCGAACTCGGCCTTCATCTTGAGCATGAGCTGCTGGAGAGTCTCCATGTCCTTGGCCTTGAGGTTGAAGATCTCCACGTCTTGCTTGAGCTTTTCTTTGAGCGAGAGGATTTCGGCGTGAGCGGCGTCCGTGTCGACGTCACCGACGTTTGCAGGTCCCGGGGCCAATTGCAGGATGCCGTTCAGCGCCTTTACGACGTCATTGAGACGCTGCTGCGCCGGCCGCCCGAGCGTCTTGACGTCTCGCTCCAGCGCGACAAGCGCCGTCGCCGCCTCCTTGGCGCTGGCCTTGGCCTCACGCAGGAGGCGCTTGTACGAGCGCGATTTGGCCTGTTCGGCCTCGAGAGCCTCGCGCGTGCTGTCGGCGGCTTCCGGCTCGGCGGCTTGCGACTGCAGCTGCTGTTGCAGCTCTTGGATCTCCGACTTCATTCGAGCAATCATCGACGCCTGTTCATTCTCGACGACATGGTTTACAACGGGTCGGTTCTTGATGTTCTTGGCGCGGTTGGCGTACTTGAGCGTGTTGAGCGTCTCCTCAAAGTTGGCGGCCGCCGGGCTCACGCACGCAATCATCAGCGTCGTCGAGTTGCCGCCGAGCGAGTCTTGCAGCAGTCGCGTGAGCTTTGAGTCGCGGTAGGGCACGTGCAGCTTCTTCTTTGCTTCGTCCCCAAGCGCGCTGATGACGTTGCCGAGCGCTAGCAGGCCCTGATTGATGTTGATCGACTCCTACGTCGCATTGCATCGTTTGTTCTGCGAAGGCCCAACCTTGAAGCGGCCGCCCACGGCTCCCGTGCGCTTGGCCCGCTCCGAGCCGGCGAGGTCCACGAGATGGAACTTGGCGAGCGTGAACTCGCCCGTGCCAAGGTCTCGCTGTTGCAACATGAGCGTGAAGATGGCGTGCGACCGGCTTGACTGTTCGTTCATGTTGGTGCTGCCCGTAACGCGCGCCGCTGTGCCCATAGAGAGCAGCCGCATGACGTCTTCGGGCGTTTGCACGGCGCGGGATTGAGCGCCGGCGACGACGATGTGGCCGTTGGCGTCTTCGCGAATGGACAGTTGCTACGGACCGTCGCTGGCAGATGGCCAAGCATGCGCGGTACCTTGGATGAGGTTTCGGGGTGCAGCAAGTCGCGAAGCTCTTCGTTGTAGATTTCGAGGTATTCGACACGCAATAAGAACTCGGTCACCTGAGCGATGTCGTGCGGACCTGTCATGAGGAAGGGCGTGGACGTACATGCTTCTTTTCCTGCATGCAACGGAAGACGTGGCAGACGGCGCGCGGAATCACGCCGTGGCTGGCGTCGATCTTGGTGCTGTACGCGCCGCCGCCGCTCATCGTGTGCGTCTTGCCCGAGCCCGTCTGGCCGTACGCGAGCACGGTGGCGTTGTAGCCCTAGAATCCTCGTATATGGGACGTCGCCGAGTTCAACATACCTCCATGAACTTGGTCACTAAGGATGCGACAGAGGTGTCGTAGAGCTGGGCTTGGTTGGCCTCGGCAGTGAGAATCGTGTCGAACGTAAACGGGCGGTCCTTGCCCACAATGAGCTGCGTGGGCGTGGCCGAAGGGGGCACACGAATGCAGTTGGTGCCCGGAAGCGCGGCGTCGCCCTTCTTGTTGAGGACCGGGCGCACTCGGACGCACACGTGGACGCAGTCTTCCATGCCAATTGCCAACTCTGCGCTTCTTTGTCGAGCCACTGGCAGATATTTTTAGCGGCCGAAGGTTATCCGGGGCGGTTGGGAGAGTCAGCGAACAGCGTCCTCGGGCATCGCGGGAGCGACGACAGGTACGACATGGGCGTCTGTCGCTGAGGATGACAACGTTGCGCTAGCGCAATGAGAGATCGGGGCACGAGGTTGTCGTCGTGCTGCAGCTACTGATGGGAATGAGGGTCAAAACGTGTATTACTTAAAAAAGCAGTTCAGCGCCGGCGACGATCCCGACTGCGGCTGCGACTGCGGCTGCGGCGACGACGGTCGCGATCCCGACTGCGGCTCCGGTCCCGGCGCGATGCTCGTCGGTCGCGAGAGGCAGATCGAGAACGAGAGCGACGGCGCGCCGGCGCCCGTGACGGCTCCTCCGTCTTGGGCTCTTCCAGGGGCGTGTTGCCGCGGGCTTCTCGCATCTCTTGGATTTTTTTGCGAATTTGCATGTACCCGAGGTGCATTTTGCCGCCAAAGTGATCAGCGAGACGGCGGTCGCTGTCGAAGATGCTGAGGAGAGCACCGCACATATCGCAGACACGGAGCTTCTGATTCACGTTCGTCAAAGCAAGCGGGTTTCCTGGTAACACTTGCATAAGGTTCATCTGCGCATGATCGTACTCGGGGATAACGGCCTCCGTGCCAGAGGTCGCAGAACTGGAGATGCCCTGAAGGGCGGCTTTCTTGTGTTTGAGGGTTTCGACCTTGGCCATGAGCCTCATAGACAAATCGACCTCGCCCTCGTTACCAGCATCCTCAGCCTTTTGCATAAGCTCCGCAATCTCAGCCGTTAGCTCGAGCACGTCCTTGTTCTGCGTAAAGTCAAGCATCGACGACACTCGGGCGCCGTCTTGCTCGTCGAGCCGCTTCAACGCCCGCGAAATCTTCTTCTCGACATCGGACACGTAGCGAACAAGTTCACGCTCAAGATCGGCCTCGTACCCATACTCGCGCTTGGCTGGGTCGGCGTCGTACGCTGCCTTGAGTTTTGGCAGGTGTAGTTTTGGGCAATCACCCATGTCCATCTTCGTGTTCTGGAAGAGGTCATGCGGGCAGAGACCGCAAAGGAAGCGCTTGCAGACGCGAGCATCGCGAAAGTCGCGGATATCCTCTTGGGGCTTGTCACCGTCGCGGTTGCGACCCATGAGCTCATCGAGCAGCGCGCGCTGAGCGTCCATGGTCCCGGGATCTTTTCTGTCTGTGCCCCACACAAACCCACCAGCATGCGATTGGTTAAAAATCCGAACATTCCCGAATTCTCTCAATTCGGACTCTGAGGACTTATCCTAAACTAAAAACACCCAGCTCGCAACCGAAGACTAAAACCGAACGACTTTTGTCCAACCGGTTTAGACATTTGTACGGTTTGTTCACAAGAAATTGAACATATTTTGACATTCTCCTTTTATATTGCATTTTCTTTTATGGCAAATATGCTGGTTGCATTTCGTACACTCCAAAGATTGTTGTATTTATAAGCTGCGTCGACTACGGCTTGAAGATAACCTTGTCGTTGCTCATGTTGCCGGCATAGTCGAGAAGAGCGGCGGCAGCTTCCTCGAGCGGGTACGAAACGCGAACGTTGGTTTTGAACGTCGTGAGAAGGCCGTTGGCGACCTTAGCCGTCATTTCGGCGACGCCGGCGCCGCGGTTGGCCAAGTACTGTTCGATCCAGAAGCCATTGAGGGACTTGCCTTGGAAAATGAGGTCCAAAGCGCTCACACCGCTCGCGGCTTCACCCGAAAGGGCGCCATAAACAAAGAGCTCCGACTTGGGCGGCATGGCGGAGAGGATAGCACCCGAGGTTGCACCGGCAACGGCATCGAAGCCAATCGTCGCCTCAAGCTCCGTCGCAAGCTTTTGCAGCTGCTTTTGCCAGTCATCATCAGACGTGTTTACGATGTAGTCGGCACCCTCGGCACAGAGCGTATCGACATGCTCCTGGCGGCGAACCACGGCAATGACGTTGACGCCAAACTCCTTGGCGTGGCGCACAAGCATTTTGCCGAGGGCCGACGCGCCAGCTGTGTGAATGATCGTCTTGACCTTGCGCGCGATGGCGATTTCGACGAAGGCAACGGCCGTGAGTGGGTTGATGAAGCAAGACGCGCCGTCCTCGAACGTCGCGTTTGCCGGGAGTTCGATGAGTGATACCGCAGGCACGGCTACGTACTCCGCCCACATACCGGCAGGATCGACGATCGTGCCGACGCGCTTGCCCACAAGAGAGGAGTGCGCATCGCTACCAGCAGCGACCACGACACCGCTGCCCTCGACACCAGTGACCTGCGGCAGCGGCATGTTGCCAAAGTTGCCGTAGTAACCCTGGAGCTGCGAAAAGTTGGAGGGGTTGATGGGGCTCGCGGCGACCTTGACGAGGACCTCGTGGGGCTGGGGCACAGGGACGGGGACATTCTGGACCTCGAAGCAAGCCGCCAAGTTGGCTTGGGCGAAGCTCTGGACACGCTCGACGAGCATGAGGGCGCGCATGGAGGTCGGGACGGTCGTTGACATTGTGGTGACGAGCGGTCGAAGCGGCAAATTTAAAACTGACAAACGGCACGTCTACGAACGAGGGGATGACAAGTCGCCACGCACATGAAAAACACACGTGGCTCGAGTATACGGTGAATTCGTGTTGATGCGTTAAATGCGCCCATTACACTACATGAACAAGGTGAATTCGGCGAAGACCATGGGCTTCTATCACCAACAAGCTCATGCCATCTACATCCATCAACGGCTTGGAGGCACCACGTAGGAAGGGCTGCTCTTGAGCAGGCCAGTCGCTGATTCTACTCTACCGAGTACGCATTCCAGGCGTATGTATCGTTGCCACCAGAGTGCAATCTCTGGAGCAATGTTTAAGTATCATCAGACGATGTGACTCGTCAGTGTTCGCGACAATATTGGGAAGGTGCAAACGCAGGCAATCTTTTCACAGAAAATGAACCTTTGGTACGGCTTGCGGAGTTTGGGATAGCAACCTCCTCGTATAACCACGCTGGAACTGCGTCCTGGGATGGCATTGTAAACCTACCAGCTACGAACGAACAGCTTCTGAACACCATTGACGCAATGCTCCGATACGTTAGGTATTGCTCATATTTCAAGGAGTTAATTCCTTGCCCACTTGTGCTTAATGGGGAAATCAATTTGCCCAAATCAATCCACTGTGCGGGAGAGACCCAGGAATTCTAATCAAACATTGACCAATCAAAGAATTTCCCGGCGAAAGTAGCAAAAATTTCCGCCAATCAAATCGTCTAGCCAATCAAATGGACGGATTCCGCGCCCCTTAGCAAAGAGCCAACCGCAGTAGTAAAATCATTCTGCATTTTCCAGCACCAGCGAGATGGCCAAGACACCGAGCAAGAAGTCCGCCAAGGCGCCGAAGACTGGCGAGAAGGGCAAGGCCAAGAAGGGCAAGCGCACGGAGTCGTACTCGACCTACATCTACAAGGTGCTCAAGCAGGTGCACCCCGAGACGGGTATCTCCAAGCGCGGCATGAGCATCATGAACTCGTTTATCAACGATATCTTCGAGCGCATCGCGTCCGAGGCCGGCAAGCTGTCGCGCTACAACAAGAAGTCGACTCTCTCGTCGCGTGAGATTCAGACGGCTGTGCGCCTCATGCTCCCCGGTGAGCTCGCCAAGCACGCCGTGTCCGAGGGCACGAAGGCCGTGACCAAGTTCACGTCCTCGGCCTAAACGGGGCACATGTATTTATATGTTTCGTGTAATATACTCGCATTCATGCCAATGCTACGACACTGCGAATCTCGAGCCCTTCACAGCACGTTAAGGAATGAATGAGACGTAGAAGGCGCAGGGAGTCAGCTGTCGCAGACGTTGCCGTCCCGAGCTGCTGCATGAATGGTACGAGCTGCTTGCAGACTTGCTCGCAAGCAAGCTGGTCCACGCAGCCGATGTAATTAGGTGCACCCACGAGTGGGTTTTCGTCCCGCTCCCAAGAGGCTTGAAGCTTAGTGTAGATGCCACGATGAGCTTCGTTGCTGCACGCAAGCGTCGCATTGTCGACAGTCGCCATTGGGTTCTTTTGGATTGCCAGCAGGAAGGCTTTGCTGCGATCGGCCGCGCGCTAAGAACATGCGTAGCTTAAATTGCCACGGAGATCGATATTCTACCTTCGATAGAGTTGGGGGTGGCGGAAGCCGCTGGATGCAGGCCGCAAGCTCGTCGTTTAAGGCAGCAAGCAGTTGCTTGACCTTGTTCAGTCGGTACCAAAGAGGAAAGACTGTGGGTAACTTTGGGGTGTCCTCCATTGCTGAGGGGTACACCGCCGCGGCACACTTGGTCTCGAGCACGTGCACGATGCACGAATATGCCTGCGTGAGGCGCTCGAGTTGGTCGCGGTAAGAGATGCGCACAGGGATCTTGGATACAGACGAATCGCGCTGGGCGAGGACTTGGTTCAGCTTTGCACATACGACGGCCGGGGGGGCATCCCGACCGCGCCAAGATAGGGCCGCGTCTTTGACGCTTTTCATTCGAGCGACCATCTTTCGGGGCAGCGCTACGCTAGGCTGCTCCGCCGGAGCTACGGGGCCCACCGACGAACTAGCTTCTTTGACCGACGATGTCATCTTTGCAACTGCCCCCCGAATGGACTTGGCACGCTGCAGAGCTTCCTCTAGCGCGGACTCGGCGTTAGCCACGGCGCACGAGAGCTGGGCTTCCTGCTCCTGAGCTGCCTGCTGCGCATCTGCTGCTCGCCGCTTCTGTCGCCAAGCAGACGAAGAGTAGCGCAGCGATACCTCCAAGTCGCGGCACTGTGCCTCGAGTAGCGTCGCCCGTGCGTGAACGTCGAGCGCGATGGCCTCCAGCACGTCCAGGAGGCGCGCGGCTTCTGCCATATCCACTTGTCTGTGGCAAGTGCCAAATTTACTACAATATCCGATATTTGACTGTGGCGAATGCCACACATCCCACGGGGACAATGGCTCTGGCACCGACAAGGCATGACCAAAGGGATCAAACCTCGAAGCGTATTGAAGGTACACAGATTTACAGGACACCACAAACACCTCAGTTATGCAGACGACACCCCGCGTCTGCCCGTGGATCGGAAGATATGTGGTTGGAAAATACGGTATTGCACTTCAGGTTTCCTCTGTCGCCCAGCGATTTCGAGGGCAAAACTACATCGACGTCAAGCGTGCATGTACACAGAGATGTCTTGTTTGGCGCGGGTGCCTTCCCATCTGGAGCCGTCTTAGTGCTGGAGCGTCGAGTTCGCGATTAGTCTGCGCCAAAGATCGTTAATCCGTTTACCACCATTTTGCACTTTTTAAGCGGCATTTCCACCAATCGCAAGGCGCCAATAGGCTTCAACGTGATGAGTTATCGCGTTGACTTACACCACTCGAAGGATTCCGAAGACGCTCGGGCGGCAGCCTTTCACCACAACTGGAGCACATTCGAAATTCTTTGCCTCCACCGCCACCATGTCGACCTACCCGACCACCATGCGCGCGCTCATGCTCGTCGAACGCGTCAAGAGCTTTTCCCAGCCGGACCTCGCTTCGTGCTTTGAGGTGCAAGAGGTGCCCGTGCCGGCACTCAAGGCCGATCAAGTGCTCGTCAAGGTGGCCTGCAGCCCAATCAACCCTTCGAATCTTTCTCAGCTCCAAGGCCAGTACGGGGATTTTGGCAAGATGCCGCTGCCCCAACGTACCGGTGGCGAAGGTAGCGGCACCGTCATCGCCGCTGGAGAGAGCCCGTATGCGCAGTCGCTCATCGGCAAGCGTGTTGGTACCGTTGCTCAGCCCTCCGGCATGTGGGCCGAGTACGTTGCTGTATCGGCGACTTCTTGCATTCCGCTCACGGACGAAACGACATTCGAGGATGGCGCGTCGTGCTTTGTGAATCCATTGACGGTCGTGGCGTTTGTCGAGATCGCCCTCGCCAAGGGCGTCAAGACTATCGTGCACACGGCGGGCGCGTCGGCGCTGGGCAAAATGCTTGTACGCCACGCCAAGGAGCATGGCGTCAAGGTCATTGCAGTTGTGCGCCGCCAAGAGCAGGCCGATACACTCAAGGACATTGGGGCCGAGTACATTGTCGACACGTCCAGCGCTGAATGGCAGAAGCAACTGGAAAACCTTGCGACGGAGCTCGAGGCCACACTGGCCTTCGATGCCGTTTGCGGTACCACGGCTGGTGCCGTACTGACGGCCATGCCTGCCAACTCGGAGCTCTTTGTGTATGGTGCCCTCTCGGGTGAGGGTGTCAGTGGTGTGAGCCCTCTCGACCTCATCTTTCGCAACAAGAAAGTGTCGGGTTTTTGGCTTGTGCAATACCTTGGCCAGCGCGGCGCCGGTATGGTCGAAATGGTCGGCAAGGTGGCCAAGGCCTTGACGAGCACATTCCAGACGAAAATCCGGGTGTCGTACCCCCTTGATCAGGCCGCCGCTGCTTTCCAGGACTACACAAATAGCATGGGCAACGACAAAGTTGCCTTTAAGCCTTTCAACTAATTCAGTATTATACGTCGTAAGATTTTTCACAACCCTTTCCCAGCTACGATTGTCATTTGTAGTTGTGTGTTGTGTATGCCTTATACATCGAACGATGGACAAGATGGCAGTACAATCTAGAGTGCGGTTTAAACCTGAGTGAATTTCGAATGCAATATACCTGGATCAGGGACAGCGGATTAAATCTGAGTGCATCTGGTCTTCGCCCCAGAAGCAAATTTTTCGAGTCATAACTACAGTGAGCGAGCGCACCACAAAGTAATTCCAGCAATACAAATTGTGCCAGCATCATTCAAGTGTTTAATGCAGCAACTAGTCACATAAATACCAGCACAACCGATGGTCTCAACCACGCGACCGAGCGAGGCAACCAACTAGAAGCACGTGCCACAAAAGATTTCTTTCGGGCCGATATGCTGCAAGCAATGACGTGCGCACAACATGATGCGAGCAAGTGGCACAAACCATGATTTCGAATTGTTAGGTAAAAACATCACTCCATGCGCCAACTCTGGGAAATACTGGTTTTTACCGTTTTTACCACAGACGGAAAATACCAAAGGTGGTTGCAAACTGCAATCCCACTAAGGACCAAAAGTCAGCAAGCCGTTTACGTGAACAAAGGGCCCGAACCAGCAAGCAGGTCGCTCGTATGACTACTTTTGGACAAATCGTATGCATGTGGCGAGGCTGAGGATGACATGATCACATTTCAACTTGATCTGCGCCATGAAAGTCATCACCGATCCGGCAAGCTTGCTTTTGATTGGCATCATCAGTCTACCAGTGCTGTTTTACTTGGTGAAGCCGTCCCCCCGCCGCCCACGTCGTTACCCAGTTCCACTTACTGACGAAGAGCTCATCAAGCAGGGCTTCTCGCCCAAGAAGCTCCCAGAGCACATCGACATCATCGTCATCGGTTCCGGTATCGGAGGATTGACAGTGGCATCAGCATTGGCGCAGGAAGGCAAGCGTGTTGTGGTGCTTGAACAGCACGACGTCGCTGGAGGAAACACGCATACGTTCGAGGAGAAGGGCTTCGAGTTTGACACGGGTCTGCACTACATCGGCGGTTGTCTTGACAACAAGCACCGGCCAACACGCCAGCTCTTCGACTTCTTGACGAACCACGGTGTTGAGTTCCAACGACTCGGCGATATCGTTGACGTCGTTGTCGCGGAGGGCCCGAGTCAAGCTCGAGATGAAGTGCACATCGCAGCAAGCCACGAAGAGCTACGGGCGCAGCTCAAGACCAAATTTCCGCTTGACCATGCTGCGATCGATACCTTTTTCAAGCTTTCACGAGAAGCAAGCGCTTCCTTCCGATACCTATTTGGGCTACAGCTCGTGCCACAGTGGCTGCGCGGTCTGTATCGGTGGTGGTACCGGCGCCACTTCCAGCTCATGTCCACGAGAACCAAGGAGGTGCTTGAGAGCATCACGACCAACCCGGCACTGAGGGGTGTACTCTCGTATTCGTGGGGTGACTTTGGTGAGCCACCATCGCGGTCTTCGTTCGCGTTGACGGCGTCCTTGCTTCATCACTACCGAGGCGGTACCGCAAAAGTCTTCGTCTGTGTTCGTGACCCTGATTGCTAGGGGCGTACTACCCGATCGGTGGGCCGTCTGTCATTGCAAAGGCGTTCAGCCGCGTGATCGAGTCATACGGCGGCAAAGTCCTCGTGAGGGCGCCGGTGTCGTCGCTTCTCGTGTCCCCAGACGGTGCCGCCATTGGTGTCACAGTCAAGGGCCATGACGTGTATGCTCCTGTGGTCATCAGCTCCATCGGTGCGCCACTCACGTACACGACGCTCGTGCCGCAGCCCCACCAGCATCGAGTCAAACACTTGACCGAGGAATTTCTCGGCAAAGAGTCCTTGCAGTCGCCGTGTTCGCTCATGTCGCTTTTCATCGGGTTCAAAACCCCCCGGGCACCTCTCCCCTTGCACAACTTGTGGAAGTACCAAACGTGGGACCACGATGCCAACTTTTCTGCTAACCGGGTTCGTTCCCTTCGTAAACGTGGTCGTCGGGCTGCAACACCCAGTAATAGGCGGACCCCAACGCACCCTTTTCGGCGCTCTTCATGTCCTTCCCATCAGCGAAAGACCCGACGTACGCAGCGCGGCATCCCGAGCGTCACGTAGCGCTCGTCATTGGTGCCAACTTCTACGAGCATGTCGAGGCGTTCAAAGACGGACGTGTCAAGCACCGCGGCCCCGAGTACGAGGCACTCAAAGCCGGCTGGAAGGCCCGCCTACTTGACGAGTTCTTGGCCGAGTTTCCGCAAGTCGACCGCGCTTCGGTGGTGTTCACAGAGCTTGGAACGGCTCTCACGAATGACTACTACCTGGGCAACTACAAAGGCGCCATCTACGGTTTGGGTCATACACCGGAGCGGTTTGCGTCTGACATCATCAATCCGCGCACGCCCATTGCGAACCTCTACCTCACAGGTCAAGACGTGGTGTCGTGCGGCATCGTCGGTGCCATGTTCGGCGGCCTGACGACTGCCGCCGTCGTGTCGCCAGCTTTTTTCAAGCGTCTCGGGAGCCTCATGACGCCGTCGTAAGCAAATTGAAGTGAAATATCACCGAGCTGTGGTCACGGAGCGACGACCTTTAGAATGGTGGAAGTGACTGCTGGTCGGTTCGGCACGAAAGGGTTTTGCGTTGCACGCGGCAGATTGGTGACCAATACTTTCTCGTAGAATAGACACCCGCCCCAGTCTTCCGTTCTATCATGGCGTTGGCAGCTTTGGTTGCATGGCGTCCTTTCCCGTAAAAATAGATGACGCTGGACCAATCGCTATGCAACCAGCCGAGGCCGTTGACCGGCGTGTGATGCCTGGCGGGAGCCATGCTGGCTTCAGTTTAGAAAAGCAGCATTAGGATGCACATGATCCCGCTCACCGAAATCATCGTCTCGGCGTGTCTGATTGTGAGCATCTTCATCTTTGGCCTTGTGGTCGATCTCGAGGCTCAACGTCGTCTTCACGACGCCCAAGCAACCCAAGTTGCAAACCTGACCACTGAACCTCCATCAAAATGGCCAGCTCAACTTCCCGCCGAGGCCTCGTCCACATGTCTGACGCCGGACGCGGCGAAACCATCATTCGATGACGTGAAGCTGGCCAAGCTCGATTCGCCTGGAAGTCTATATTTTCGAAGCATCTGCGAGACGGGCTCCGACGCCCCATCATTGACCCTCAAGGCCAAGTCCATTAGCTGTCGCCTCTGGCAGCAGCTGGAAGCATACTTGGAAGCGCACTTTGCAACCCAAATTAAGTCTCATCATGCGCCACCCCACCAAAGGGGATGCCTCAGCGCGCCCAAGTACCCCACCCAGTATATTTAAACGAGACTACGTTGACCTCCTGCCATTCTTGTCTGCACGTGAGTTAGCTTAGCTGCCAGCTTCCTTCGCAGGCTCGGCGACTTTGTCGCTGCGACGATTGTGGTCCGGCGCCGCCCGTCCTGCGATGCCATTGGCTGGCGAGGCGCCGTATAATTTTTACAAATTCCAACTTCAATCCCGCCAGAGCCAAAACCCACTTCGACATATCAGCATGCGCCTCCGATGCCTCGTGTATGCGCTCTTAGCCGCAGCTGTGAGTGCGACGCCGACGACGTGGCGCCGCCTGGAGCGCGCAAGCCATGAAGAATCCATGGAGCTGCGCATCCACTTGCAGCCAGCACAGGACCTCGCAGCGCAGCTGACAGCTGTGGCGGACATAGCCTCCCCCACGTACGGTCGGTACCTCGAGTCCGTCGACAGCATTGGGCATCCAACCGAGGAGGCAACCGCGGCAATGCGCGCTCTACTTCAAAGGTACAACCCCGACGTGAGTCTCGCAGGCGAAACGTGGCGGGTGGTTATGCCGGTTGCCGACGTGGAGGTCATGTTCCAGACGCAAGTCCACAGCTACGGCCTGCAATCTCGACGCGTTCTTCGCGCGACGGGCGACTACAGCATTCCCAACTGTGTCGCGCCACACGTTCTAGTAGTCGATGGTCTCTCTCACCTCCCGAGAAGCTTGACCGGTCGGACTCGAGCGGTTCGGCGCCGGCTTCAGAGCTCCAACCCGATGGACACGGCTGTTACGATTGAGAAGATCCAGCAACAGTATCGCCTTCCTGCGGACCTCGACAGCAGCATTGACGGGAACAGTATGGTCATTGGTACTTTTCTCAACGAAACTTATTTGGAGTCCGACATCGACTCGTACATGGGCTGTGCGTCTCCCCGATTGTCTAGGGTCACTGAGGCGTATGTAGTCAACCGCCAGATGCCGCTGGTCGCAAAGCCATCCCAGAAGAGCTGCATGGGAGGCGGACGATCTGGGACGGCTACGAGCGAAGCTTCTCTCGACGTGCAACTCCTCGCCGGCCTCACCCGCAACAACGACACGACGGTGCTATGCTACAACGAACTGCGATTGCCAAATGAGCCCGCCAGAGACGACAACCAAGAGGTACTTGCCGGTGCGAACGAAAGACTCAAGCTCGTCGACGTAGCCATTCCTGCAATTCATGAAGGATGTCAATGCTCTGGAAAAAGCGCCTAGCGTCGTCTCAATTAGGTACTCAAAGCTAGAAAGACATTTCCGACTTACTTGTGCGGTGCAGCTACGCTGACGACGAGTGCGCACTACCTCCGGCTTACCGCGATGCCATTGACCTTGAGTTCATCAAGGCCGGGCTGCGTGGTACGACCATCGTTGTTGCAAGCGGCGACAACGGCGTTGTTGGTTCTCGTTTCTTGGAAGATTTTGGCGTCAAGTTCTGCACCAAGTATCAGGTCTGTTCGTATCCATGGCATCAAACGCTAAGCGCCAACGCAGCCAAGCTATCCATCGTCGTCGCCTTACATCGTTTCAGTGGGCGCCACAACGGTGGTCGGTGGCCGGGAAGTGGCCGTGTCCATTCGCAGCGGCGGGGCCATCACCACGGGAGGCGGCTTCAGCTCCTATGCTCCGCGACCATCTTACCAGGTCGGCCCATGTGCTTTGTGCTCTCTAAAACCCCACTTACAGGCCAAGGTCGTCGACGAGTACAAAGGGCGTCACACGCTGGACGTTGCTCGTTTTAACTCGTCTGGCCGCGCCTACCCTGACGGTAGGCTTCGTCCTCCTCGATGAACTCAACGACCGCCTTCACAGTCGCGGCAATCGGCCACAATGTCCAGCTGTTCATCAACGGATTCAATACCATGTGCGACGGTACATCGGCGTCGGCGCCGATCGTTGGCGCAGTCATCTCGCACATGAACAAGCACCGCCTGCAACGGGGCCTCCCACGGCTCGGGTTTGTGAATCCGTACTTGTACAAGGTCTTCGCCGCTGGGTCCGCGGCTAGTGATGTCTTCAAGTAGCTCTACGAGGCGTGCCCCTTCGTCTTCAATGACGTCGTGAACGGCGAAAACGCATGCGGTGCCCTCAACCAGCCGTGCTGCGCCAACGGATTTGCCGCCGGCCTGGGCTGGGACCCTATCGGCGGTACTGTGTCCACACCCATGGCTTCGCGCTTACAGTGATCGTAGGACTCGGGTCCATCAATTACGAGGCGTTTGCTCAAAACATGGAAAAGTGCGAGGCTCTCATGAAGGCCTCGTAACCACGGCGCAGAGTACCAACGGCCAAAGGAAAAGGGAGGTTGCAGCGATGACAATCAAGTTCTGCCATCGAGCATACCGATAACTTGCTAATTGACGCCCACGATCATTCATTGACATCATCTCAAATGAGGAGACGCGAATGAGATGATGCCGGGTTCCTGCAGCCACCAGGCAGTGGGACTTTATTGCACGCGGTCGCTGGATTGAGGTTGCTCTCGCCAGCCACGAAACCATGCTCCTTATCGACGCCAAAGTCGAATGCGGCGGCGGCAACGGCATCCTTGATCCATTGAACTGCAAGTAAAACTGCTGGTTATTCGTTCTCCAGTCATGACAGGGGCCCGACTCCTACTGCACATCGAATTGAGACGGAATGATATGTCGGCCCTTTTATGAAGCCAGCGGAGTGTCGTGAACACGCTCCGATATCTGTCAGTCAACGGGGTTCTACGGTGTCCTTGAGAGCGTTGGAGGCCTGGAGGCGCCTGTGAGCGCCTCGCTGGACGTCGGTCGACCGTCGGACGAGTGGACGCCGCCGAATTCAACGCGCCAGCTGGTTGCCGCCAAAAAAAGTACGCACCTCTGAAAACGCATAGCTCCGTTCGGACCCACGGTAATAGTGTACCAACTACCACGTCTAGAATTACAACTGCCACGACCTGATAGCCAATGTGCACATCATCTCGCTGCCGCCCAAGCCAAGCCGCGTGTCGTGGCCACCTACGCCCTGCGACCGTATCGGCAAATGCGTACTGCATAGTACTTGATTCATGATGGAAGCAACCAAAGCCCCAGCTGTTGAAGCCATCTCTGACGACACAGACGAGCCAGCCCAGCGGCGGTGCACATCCACGGAAGGGCTGATGCTTGGTGGGAAGTAGGCTCGCTGCGAGCGCATGGTGCGCTGGGCTTGTGGTGCGCCGGGCTACAAGGTGCACCGGGCTTGAAGGGCTTTTTCCCGTTGCTCCAGCTGTCGATCACAAGTCGAACACTAAATGCCGTGCTAACTGCGAGTATCAATTGTGGGAGGTTCGCGTGTCCTTCCCAACGACAAAGCGCGCAAATGACTTGGTTTCATTATCGCTTTGCCGAGCATGCAGTTCGACATGACGCTGCTCTTCCTCGGGATCACGACCATCTTCGTGTCCCTGTGCGTGATCCCGCCCTTGGCCAAGGTCACGATCGCGCCGCTCTTGGGGTCGGCCGTCGCCAAGGCCACCAAGGCGTACCTGCAGCCGAGCATCGAGCTCTTCTACAACCTTTGGACAGGCCTCATTTCACTCGAGAAGATCGCGCTTCAGCCGACGTTCCTGCATGAGCTGCGAATGAGCCTGCCCTTCCCCATCGAGCTCTCGCACGTATCCATTGCATCGCTGCAACTCCAGTTGCCGGCCCTTGTCGGCGGCGAAGGACCTATGCGGTACAAGGCCAGCATTGAGGTGACGGGGCTGCGTGTGCGCGGGACGTTTGTGGGCAACTACGAACTGGACCGAGCTGAGTACCTTGAACGTATCACGGCCAACAAGATTGCGATGGCCAACGCTATGACGCAAGCTGTACAGTCGTATCTCGGCCGGAAACCAGACGCGCCTGCCGAGCCTTCCACGTTCAAGTCGCGCCTCATGCACTCGATCGCCGAGACCATAGTCATCAGCTTCCGCGACGTCGAAATTGAATTTGTCGGCGAAGAGCCCGCGGCCCCGACGACGCCGCTTTCCATCGAGTGCTCGGAGCTGTCGCTGAAGAGCGCTCCCACCACCGAAGAAGAACAGATCAACCACCGCACAGTCACTCTCCGCAACTTCTACATTTCGATCGACGGCCACCGCGTCGTGGGCACTCCGTCGCTCATTGTGGACGTGACGATGCCATACGTGTTCGAAGTGATGCTTTCGCCACTGCCGCTCGCAGCCAAGAAGCTCGGGCTCTCGATCACGCCGTCCGACTTTGTCACGACGCTGTCGCCGCACCTGTACTTGATGCTCATCCGCTACTACATCCCGTACGTCAAATACGGCCTCTTCCAGGAACACTTGGCGCAGGTCGTAACCGGGGACTGCGCAGGCGCGACGCCCGAGGAGGAAGCCGCCTACTGCAGCGCACTGAAGTGGGACCTCGCCACACAAGCCCCCGTGGCCAACGGGACCGTCACGGAGCTCGAGAAGCGTCTTACGCTCGAGCAGCTCGTCGATCTGCGGGCCAAAGCGCTCAAGTGGGCTGAGCACCACGCCGACATCTCCCCGATGGCCCTCGTTGCCAAGGTCCAAGCCGAGAACGCTCCGTTCCGCGACAAGCATATCGTGGTGGCCCTCGACCACTGGACGGTGCATCTCTTCGAGACGGGCCTTGCGGAGCCGGCCGTCGCAGTGCTTGCGCTCTCGGACCTGAGCGTTAACATGCGGCAGTTCGCCGCAGGCGACGTGGCCATGGAACTCGAGTACGGCATCCGCGACGTGCAGCTCACGACGTCGTACCCTTCGATGGAGTGCGCGCGGTCGCAGATCCTGTCGCATGCGTCCGACACGGCGCTGCTCTACGGCCAGCTCAAGCAGACGTTTGCCGGCGCCATGGACTTGGGCGTGACGCTGGAAAAGCTTTCGATCTTCGCCGCCAAGGACCCGCTGCAGTACTTCCTCCTGTACCTAGACCGTCTGCGTTCGTCGGCACAAGAGTACATGGCTGCGGCGCTGCCCGCCACGGAGGCTGCGCCGGCACCGGCCGTAGTCGCCGACACTGCGGCGCCGGCGACGACGCTCAACCTCTCGAATGTTGGGCCGTGTTCGCTCTTCAAGGGCGCCGACATGAAGGTGACGGTGCGTGTGGCCGACTTGAGTGTGTTTTTGATTCCGCCGGTGGTGGACAACACGGGCGCGCTGCTCGAGTTTACGATCACGACGGCGCTAGACCTCGACAGCTCGCTCGAGCGCGAAAAGCTGTCGCTTGTGGTGTCGGAGGCGGGCCTCTTGCCGCGGCTGTACCAGCCCAACGACGACCGCGAGTGCTTCCCGACGATCTTTTCCCCGCAGGCCAGCAGCACGCAGTCGCTGCTGGCGCCTATCCACATCGCCAACGGCTACGAGCTTGTCATGGCGTCGCCCACGACGTTCACGCAGCGGCTGAGCGTGTCAGTGTCGGACATTGCGCTGTCGTTTTCGCAGCTCAACTTTGCGATGTTTTGGAGCAGTCTGATGAGCCTCTCGGAGATTCAAACGACGACGCCGGAGCAGCTCCGCAAGCGCTTGGCGGCGCAGGAAGCGGCACAAGAAGCCGAGATGGCCTTTCAGCTTCAAGCGCGCCTCGACCAGGCACAGAAACAGTTCGAAAAGATCGATGTGGACCACACCAAGTCGATCGAACTGGACGAACTCGAGCTCTTGCTGGCCCATGCCATCGTCGAGCACAAGCTGCTCAAGCGCGAACTGCAGGAGCTCACGGCCACGGTGTTCAACACGATCGACAAGGACGGCAGCGGCACGATTGACTTCGATGAGTTCCGCCACTACCTCTTGGAAACCATGAACGTGGAGCATCTCCGCGGCTACGTCGACCTTTACGCGTGCGAGTACGACGCCACAGACGTGGTCGAGAGCTTTTTCGGCAAGCTCAAGCCCTCCACCAAGGCTGAGGACTGGCCGCTGTTTTTCGGCACCCGTGCCGCCACCGATCCGCTCACCAAGTTTTGGAGCACGTACGAGCTTGAGATGGGCGTCACCAAGGACTCGCGCAACGGTCAGCCACCCGCGCTGCTCCAGCGCAAGCTCGTGCGTCTGCTGCAGCACAACGACGCCGCCCGTGGCTGCTGGGAGGTGCTTATCGCGCCCAACCTCGCCCACGACTCGGACGTGGACCTCTCGTGGGCGTTGACGGACGACACACCCTGCGGCGGCATCGTCGAGTTCGAGTCGGCGGCCAAAATGATCCTCAACCAAGCGTCGGTGCCGGTGACGGAGGCAGTGCCCGAAGCTACGGCGCCGGCGCCGTTGCTGAACGCGGCCACCCTGTCGTTGCAGAGCGACATCAAGCTTGGCACACTGCACGTGGTGCTGCTCGACGACAAGCTGCCGCTGAATGCGTGCCGCGCAGACTTGGTCGTCGACCACATCAAGTGCCAGGTAGCGCTGGCGTCATCGATCGGTCCCGACGTGTACAATATGAACGCGGTGGGGTCGGAGTGGTCGATGGCGCTCGGGCTGCAAGTGGCCGCGTCGTGCTACTCGGACCTGTCGTACCAGATGGAGGCCATCATCGAGCCGTGGGTGTGCCTCGTCGGCGTCAAGAGCGTGGCTGGCGTCGAGGGCATGCGCTGCTGGCTCGAGGCCGAGAAGCGTTTCCAGGTCAATGTGTCGTCGTCGCTGCTGGAAGTGATGCTGATAATCCCCGAGATCATGTCGGGCACGCTTGTCGTCGAAGACGCGCCCAAGGTCGTCTACCGCCTAGACGAGCCTCCTTTCCACGTGACCAACATGACGGGTGTTCCGCTGCGCTTTGAGTCGGGCGGCCGCAGTGTGCTACTGGAGCCGCGCTCGGTCCAAGCCCTCGACGGCCTCGACGCCGCCGACTGCCGCGTCGAGATTCCCGAGTGGGGCGCCCTCGCGGGCATCAGCCTGCCAGCCTTTGGCCCCAAGGAACTGGTCGTCCAGGATGCCAGTGGCCAGCATTACATCACGCTCAACGCGCTGTGCCGGCTTGAAGACCCGAAAGACGCAAGCCTCGTGCTCAAATCGAACGTGGTCGTGACCAACCTGAGCTCCCTCGACATGGAAATGCAGACGCTGGTGCACTTGGCCGGCTTTACATCGCTCAATGACAAGGTGCTTACGCTGCCGAGCACCGAGCAGGTGGCCATGCCAATCTCGCTCTTCATGGGCGACACGGAGGTGTACCTGCGCGGCGCCGGCAGCAAGAGCTGGCACGTGAACGTGACGCTTACGAACGACATGCTGTTGGACAACCAAACGCCGCCCAAGCCGGAAGGCAAGGTGGAGGCCGTGGCCAAGAAGGGCACGATCGTGCCGCTCAACCAAAAGCACAAGTCGTCGAAGCTCGTCAAGCAACTGACGCCGAGCATTCTCCTCAACAAGCACGTGCTCACGGACAACACGGTGCAGTGGGAGCTGGCGCTGCTCCCAAGCTTTGCTATTCTCAACGCTCTGCCGTACGCGCTCGATTACATGTTTTTGGAGTACCGCACGAACAAGTCGGCGGGCCGCATGGACATGGCCGGTATTCAGAAGCTGCTCGAGGAAAGCTCCGTACACGGCACTGTGGCGTCGGGCGCCACGGGCGAGGTGCCCGGTCTGTCGTCGCAGACGCCCGGGTACATGGCCTTTCGCCTGCGCAACGGCGACGCTACCTCGGCGTGGTCCAAGCCGCTGCTCATGGCCATTCACGCCACTGTGGAACTCTTCACGACGGCACCCGAGAAGTACGAGCTAGAGCCGCATCTCGCCGTCAACTTTGAGCGCCTCACGATGCCCGACAAGCCTCGCGTGGTCAAGTTTTCCGCGCCCTACTGGGTCGTTAACAAGACAGGTCTCACGCTCGCGTATCGGCTGCCGGACGCCGAGGCCGCGGCCAAGGACGGCGACGTGGGACTCCACCCGCACTTCCAGACGCCGATCATGCTACACGCTCCCAAGGCACGGATGAGCTTCCGCGCGCTCGAGGCGGCCAGCGCCATGCCGCCCTCGTGGAGTCCGCTGGTCAACTCATCGCCCGACTACGCAGCGTCAACGCCGCCGCCCGTGTTCCATCAGCTGTCGGCCGCGAGCACGTGGTCAGAGCCCATGAACGCATCGGCGGTGCAGACCAACGGCGAGGTGTACAGCAGCGGCCACGTACTGGGCGTGGACATCCAGGGCCTGCAAGGCCTCTTCGTGGACTCGGTCCTCGTGACGCTGACGCCCCGCTACATAGTGCAGAACCATACGCCATTTGACATCCAGCTGCGCGCGTTTGCCACTCCGCAAACCGACCATTTGAACGAACTTGCGGGCGTCGGCAGCTGCCCCGCGTACGGCCTTGCGTCCCATGCGAATGGCGTGCTATACGCGTTCTCGCCTTTGAGCAAGGAACCGCTGGCCAAGTGCCAAAAATACTTCAGCATGGCGCTTGCTGGCAGCCACGTATGGTCGTCAATCCTCTCGGTGAACACGGTCGGCGACGTGTACTTTCCACTCGAATGCACGATCCGCAAGCGCGGCTTCATCGTCAAGGCGAGCATCCAGCTGCTTGGTACGCACCTCTTTGTGGTGCTCACGGACGCATCGGCCTACCCGCCGTACGGTGTCGAGAACTACACGATGTACCCTGTGACGCTGCACCAAGGCAGCAACCTCACGGCGCAGACGACGACGCTCGCTCGCGCCGAGCGCCTCGCATTTGCCTGGGACCAAGCTTACGCCACGGAGCACCGACTGGACGTGGTGATCCAAGGTCAAAAGTTTGCCGTGGACATCGACTCGGTCGGCCCCGTCAAGGCGGGCTCGGACCTGAATTTGCTCAAGTTCATGGACAGCGACACGGGCAAGAAGTTTCTGCTTGAAGTGGTGCCCGTGGGCAGCACGCGTGTACTCCGCATTGTGGACGCCAAGTCGAAACACCTTGACATGCTGCGCAGCGCCAAGTCCAAGTCGGAGGGCACGGCGCGAGCAGTGACGGCGTCGTTGTACACGACGGCCTTGGATTTGCGTCTGGCGGGCGTTGGCATCAGTTTCATGGACGCCCTGCCGCAGGAAGTTCTCTATCTGTCGCTCGACGACCTGCGGGTACAGAGCCCGCCCGAGTCGCTCGAGTGGGACGTGTCGATCTACCATTTGCAAGTGGACAACATGCTCCCCAACACGCGTTTCCCCGTGATCCTTGCGCCCGTGGACAGCGGCTTCAACGGTGCGAACAACGTGCCGTTCTTCAAGCTCGTGATTGAGACGCTCGGCGACAATGCGAGCATACTCAAGGTGATGGACGTGGCCTGGCAGCCCGTGCATGTGCGCGTGGACATTGACTACGTGTTCAAGTTGCTGGGGCTCCTGGAGCCGTTGCTGGCTGCCGAGGCCACGCTGCAGGCGCAGCTGGAGCTGGCGGCCGACCTCTTCGCCAAGCCGATCCCGGTGCCGACGCCCGTCGTCAACTCGAAGCTGCTATACTTCGAGACGTTCAGCCTCCACGAGACGCAGTTCCGTCTCGAGTGCCTCATCCAAAAAGAGGACATCGCACGCTCCAAGGCCATGGCCCACTCCCGCTCATGGCTTGTGAACGCGCTTATGCAGCTCATTGGTATCGTCGGCTCCAAGCTGTCGGGATCGCCCTCCTTCTACTTCAGCGAGATCACGAAGCGCCATTGCTTCACGACGCAGGACCGCCTCGTATCACAGCTTATTCAGAACTACTCGCGCGACGTGGTCATGCAGGCCTACAAGCTCGTGGGCTCGATCGACATGCTGGGCAATCCAGTTGGCCTCGTCGAAGACCTGGGCTCTGGCATCAAGGCGTTCCTCAAGGTCACAACCAATGAGGTGCTAGGCGACTCGCAAACGCGTGGTGAAGGCGTCAAGATCCTTGGCAAGACGGTCGCCAAGTCGGGCACGGGCGTGCTGGCCAAGATGACGGGCAGTCTCGACAAGCTCATGGACGAGGTATCTGACGTGGCCGACACGCCCCACGACGACCCCGACGCGCCCAAGGATGCACTCGGCGGCGGGCTGCAGTTCGCCAAAAACCTTGGCAAGGGGCTCACGGGCATCATAACCAAGCCGGTGGAAGGCGCGATAAGTGGCGGCGTCACTGGCTTTGTGCAGGGCGCCGTGCAAGGACTTGCCGGGGCGCCCGTCGTGCTGCTCAAGACGGTGACATCCACAGCGCACACGCTCGCGGTGGAGGCGTCCGAGACGCTCGAGGACGTGGTGCCATTCCAGGGCCGCCGGCGCAAGGAGCTGCAGTTTGTGGGCAAGGCGTTGGTACCGCCGGCCAAGCAGCCGCCGTCGATGCTGCACGTGGAGGTGCTGAGCGCAAGCGGCCTCGTGGCCTCGTCGGGGCAGTGCAACCCGGTGTGCTACATGCTGCTGAACGACAAGGTGGTGCTGCAGACCAAATGCCTCTTTGGCACGGCCAACCCCGAGTGGCGGATGCAAAAGAACATCGAGCTCAAGACGGAGCTGGCGTCGACGTCGGTGGTGTTCAAGGTCCGGGATTCGTTCACGGGCTTTGAGAGCACGATCGGTCAGTTCCGTCTGCCGTTGAACCAGCTCTTGCTTGACTTTGAGCAGCTGCCGGGCCGCTCGCCCCTGAGCCAGTGGGTCAAGGGCCAGGACGTAGACCTTGATGTCATGGCGGTGGACCCCCCGCGCATCGAGAAGGAGTACACTTTGTGGGGCAAGCCCAAGAAGTCGCGCGAGGGCAAGCCGCCGACGCTACAGGTGCTTGTGACGGTCGTGGACCTGGTCAACTACGTGCCGCCGAAGAACATGTTTGGCTCGACGCCCAACTTGGCGCCGTACATTGGTGTTGAACTGGGAGGCAAGGCCCAGAAGACAACGGCGCTCAAGGCCGCGACGGCCGCAATGAGCTGGAAGGAGACACTCACGTTCGACTGGAAGTCCCCGGAGAAGTACAAGACGGTCGTGTTCACGCTCTACGACAAGAGTATGCTCGTGGATGAGACGCTTGGCGCGGCGGCGCTGACGCTGGACACGACGGGCCCCCGCATGGATTCGCTGCTGGACGTGCGCGTCAACGGCGCCGTGAACGGCCAGCTGCACGTCAAGACGGAGATCCTGGGGCTGCCGGACGACGACGAAGGTGAGCCCAGCCCGACCCAGGGCGACCCCACGAGCAAGACCGCCGGCAAGCTCAAGCTGCACGTGTCGTTTTCGTGATTTCGATGTTTTGAATATCATTTTTACGGTTTCCACAGACAAATTTCACAGAAAATTTCCAAGTGATAGTCATATGTTCCGTTTGAATGTTTGCATTGTCGGAATAATTGGCGGGCCACGAGACACTGTCCGATAGACAAAGCGAATGACCCATGACGCACGGAATCTGACAGGAGAACCCGTCGCGGGGAACGGACTGCGAGGGCCAGTGCCGGTGGCCGGCGAGAGCCATGGGCATCGAATCCCTTCGAAATATCACCCATCCGACGTTGGATGGACTTCCTCGCAGCGGTCCTCTTTGGCTGCTGTCGCAAGGATGCTGACACGTCGACCTCGGCTCTCGGGAGTAGGCTTGAGGGTAGAGACACACGACCGCCGCGCTTCTTGTCATCCAAAGCCGTGGCGCCAGTCCTTGGGCGGCATGCGACCGGAATTCGACTGGGCCATCTGGCGCCGGTCCACCCCGCTGTGAGCAACGCCACCCGCGTTGCATCATCTCACGCACACGGTCGCCCTTGCCCGGTCCCTGGGGTTGCTCCCTCCTTGCATTGCGGGCCAACGCTGCGCTGCTGTCGTCCCCGCATGAGCATGTCGCGCTGCCCGACCCCACGACGTGCGCCTTTCTGGAAAAATTCCCGCCGCCGACGCAATGCGTGTCCACGAATCAAAACGCGCGACGACTGGCGCACAAAAATATTTGTTTGCATACTCACTTCCAGTGAGCTTCAAGCTCCGATCCTTATCCGGATACGTCGAGGAGCGCGGATGGTGATCTTACTTCGCATTAACACGTTTCGAGAACGCCCGACCATGCGGTGGAGCGCGGCGATCGTGGCGGCCGCGGTGGTGAGCGTCGATGCCGACGTGGTGGACGGACCGACCAAGTCGGGAGTCAAGACGTGGGTTGATGTCACGACGCCGGAATGGGCCCATACCAAGATCTCGTCGAGGGGGTATGTGTATGACCTCGTCATGAGTGATGAGTTCGGTGACGACTCGCGCAACTTTACTGCCGGCAAGGATCATTTATGGACGGCACTCAACCTCCCGGATGGTGTCAACAGCGCGATCGGGTACTACAGCCCGAAGAACGCGTACACGGAAGATGGCAATTTTGTCATTCGAGTCGATGAAGGCGTCGTGCCGATCCAGTACTGGGACCAGTACTCGGCCAAACCTGGCTGGGTCAACAAAGAAATGGTACGTCTGAGTTCGCTTGATGCACGCTTTGCCAACTGCTCGACTTGTAGTATTACACCGGCGCTATGGTACAGACATGGAACAAGTTTTGCATTCAGGGAGGTCTTATCGAGGTTCGCCTCAAGCTACCTGGCATCATGGACGAAGCGGCGGGGAATCGCCGGTACCCTCCGTGGCAGCGACTTACGGAAAGTGATCGCGGCTTCTACCCGACGTGGCCAGGCATCTGGCTCATGGGAAACCTTGGGCGTGCCCTATTTTCCGCCTCCACTCGCCGCATGTGGCCATGGACATTCAACCAATGCGACTCACGATACGATTCGATGCAGCGCATTTCCGCGTGCAATGCGACGCCTGGCCACGGTCTTAATCCGAAACAGGGGCGCGGGGCTCCTGAGATCGATATCCTCGAGGGCGGTGGCAACGAGATTTCGTCGTCGATTCAAATCGGTCCGGGTATGCCGTTCGATTACCGGCTCGAAAACGCCGAGGACGGCGGGTGCTTCTACAACAAGCAGTGCAAGACTCTTGGTGCCAACATGGCTAACGTCCCCTCCGCGACCTACAAGGGCCGGCTGCACTGGTACCAGGGGCTTCGTTACGCCGCCAACAACAAGTGCGCACCAAACGCCACCTTCGGACAGACCTTCGCATCCATTAACGCGTCAGTCACAAGCAAGAAGATTACGACCAACACTTGTTTCACGTCCCCTGGTGACCTACAGGCGATCCCTGCTTCCTGCGACGTGAACGGCGACCTCGGGCTCATCGACGGCGTCGGCCCCACGCACTGGAACGTCAACGTTAATGCCACGTGCTTTGCTCAGGCCAACGGCTACAAGGGCGTGTACCTGTGCGACCCGGACAACCAGTACTACCGATGCCAATACGCGCGGCCCGACGGCCAGGAAAAAACCAACCAAATGGTGCCGTTCAACTACCAAATGGATGCCCTCTCGGCCAACTGGTGGACGACCCAGGAAGCTTACCTCGAATTCATGAACTACTCGCTTGAATGGTTCGTCCTTGCGCTTCGCTAGCACCTGTCGACTCATGGTTTCTACTAGGGTCATGGGGCCAAACGGTCACATTCGCTGGAGCCTCGACGACCAAGTGCTCTTCGAGATTCCGTCGACGTCCATCACGAACGTGCCTCAAGGCGGCAACGAGACCAACCCGATCAAGCTCCCGATCGAGGAGCCCATGTATCTAATCTTCAACGTGGCGACTGCTCCCGCTTGGGGAACGATGCCACCCAACGCGGGCTATGGCCCCTGCCGCGGCAACCGCACTAACGCCGGCTGGCTCTGGAAGAACGAAACCAACCATGCGCAGGTGGTGGCCGAAGACAAGATCTGCGACGCCTTTCTACTCTACCTGACGGTCGACTACATTCGCGTGTGGCAGGACCTCCGGGGTCAGGAAGAGAACGCGAGCTTCATCGGCTGCGACCCGCCGTCGCACCCGACGTGGGGTTGGATTCTCCACAACATCAACGAGTACTCGGACGCGAACAACTCGGTCATCGATGTGGCCGGCGGGGCCACGTGCAACACCGACGCCGACTGCACCCGGGCCGACATGATGACCGGCATCTGCGTCAAGAACCGGTGCCAGTGCACAACACTGTGGGGCGGCCCGCGGTGCACATGGGTGGCGGACGTGCAGCCCGACTGGGCCCTCCGCGCGGCCTCCAAGGAGAAGGGCTTTGGCCCGACGCTGCCCATCACCGTCGCCCTCGTGGTCCTCGTGGTGCTGGCGCTGGTCTTCATCAAGTGGCGCCAGTCCAAGGGCCATTTCATGTTCTTCGGCAAAGTGCGCAGCCCGACCCCGGCCAACCCGAGCAGGGCATCCGGCGCTGAGGGTAGCGACGTGGTCGCCGCCTTGAACACGGAGGAGCGGCAGCTCCACCATGCAACCAACACACGCAGCAGCCACGACAACAACTCGTTCCTGGACAGCGCCCGATACGAGCTTGAAACGACGCCATCCGGTGTGACGCACGTGTCGTTCAAGGAGGGCTTCGCAATCGACGAGCATGGGCGCCGAGTGCCGCCACAGAGCTCGTACCATTCCTAGCATTGGCTAGCATTGGCCACAATAGTATATAGACCAGTTGACATATTATTGCAGCTTAGGCGAGCGCCGTGTACTGGTAGACGTCGCTGCTGGAGTCCGAGAGGTCCATCTTGACCTGCACGCAGAAGACCGACGCCTTGGATTCAGCTTCCTCGCTCGTGAGATTGATCTCGTAGTTGCCTTCAGGGGCAATCACAGGCAGGTTGAGCGACAGTTTGATGTCCTTAAACGATCCGACCTTCACGGGGCAGGCAAAACCATCGACGTCGATGTGGCCAATGCCAAGAGGCAGAGGGATGTGGGTACGTCCGCACATGTTGCCGAAATGCGAGTAGAGCAGCTGGCCGCCGAGCTTGACCGAGATCGTCATGTGCGCAGAGTCGAAAGCCGTCTTGACGTTGCCATTGCCGACGAAGTGGATGGGCTTGCCGCGCTTTGGCACCTTGGGGGAGACCGAGAGGTCCGAAAAGGTAGCAAGCTGGCTCGACACGTCACCGCACTGCACGATCGTCACGCCAGAGCTCTTCTCGAGGAGCCACGAATTGGCGTCGGGCGCCGCAGTGATCACGCGCGCCGACTCGATCTCTTCCTCATCGTTGGCAACGACTTCGTCGTCAGCAATGACGGACGCGGTGGGGTAGCTCGGCACCATGGCGACACCGCACTGGCCAGTTTCGGGTCCGAACTCGCGCGCGAGCTTGATGTAGCCTTGGTCGCCCCAGTCCGCCCCCCACGAGTTCTTGACCTTCCAGTACTTCTTGCCGTTTTCCTCGCCATACCCGACGACAAGCACGCCATGGTCGAGCTTTGTACCACAGCTCTTGTCGAACACGCCCGACTTGTAGAATTGGAATTCGGGCTGGTCGGCTTCGATGGCCACCGACACAGGCTGCTTGGCGACAGCCGCCTTGAGAGCTTGCTCGTCGTTTGCCGGAACGTCATGGAAGCCAGCGACCTTTGTGACGGCCTTGCACTTCTTCATGGCGCAGGTACCCTCCTTGGCGTGGTACGTGTAGTCCTCTTCACGGCACAGCCCACCGTGGTTTTTGACCCACTTGAAAGCATGGTCCATGAGGCCACCGTTGCAGCCCATGTCGCCGTTGTGGTCGCAGTCCACAAGCTCCTGTTCCGAGACCGACACAAGCTTCTTGCTCGATACGTACGCAGCACCTTCGATGGCACCCGTGGCCGAGAACGCCCAGCAGCTACCGCACATGCCTTGGTTCTTCACCGGCGTCACACCGCCCTTGCTCACCCAGTCGACCTCATTAGGGACGTCCGTCATGTTTACGGCAATGTTGCGAAGACCGTACTTGGCGCGGCTCTGAATGTACGACTCGGGGACGCGAAGTCCAGTGCGGAGCTTCTTAAACTCCGCGAACGTCAGGTGGGAGTACTCATTGTGGCCCATGGTGAAGCTTGCCGATGGATCTTCGTTATGGGAGGCAATGAACTGGTCGTTCAAGATGAAGACTTCAAAGCGGTGCACCCAGTCCATGGGGTTGATCGAGATCCCATGCGTCTTGAGCCAGTTCTTGAACTTCGCCTCGTACGACGCTTCCGCGCCACCGGCAAGCGCCGCCGCCACGGCCAGGGTCACGCCAAGGTTGCACTTCATCTTGCTTCGCCGCAAATCTCCAAATGACAGTCGGGAAGATCTTCCCTGCAGGTCCGAATCCTAATTTCCCCAAAGTCCGAATTTTAATTTTATTCCCCACCGACGGCAAGGTTGGCACTTCCATATTTAACGGTCCATCAACCAGAGAAACTCCAAGCGCCCGTTAAGCCCCTTTACACCTCGTACTATACGACAGTAGCACCGCAAGGGCGTTTTAAGCCGATCTAGATACGCCAGGCTGTGGGTTGCTTGGCTCCCTCCGTGGCGATGACATGCATCACACACGAGTAGCCACCAGCAAATCATGATCCGATGCAGCTTCAAGACCATTGCAAGCGCGGGTGCTTTGGCCGCCGCTGCCGCGTGGGCTGTTGAAGTTCGAGCGATGCGCTGGAACAAGGCGTTGCACGCGTGCACGGAGCCAAGCACGGAAGCCACCGACGACTGTGTTCTCGGGCGGTTCCATTTTCCTGTTTTTTAATTGCATGTTCTCGGTCCGAAAATCCGAAATTAATTGACGACCAGCGTCCTAATTTCGGAGCACCCACGTTTTCCACCGCTTGTTCCGGGGCACGCAGGTGATTCGCTAAAAGTCGACCAATCATCGTGCGACTTGAAGTTGGGCGAGAAAAGATCGCGTCGTGCCCCGTCCATCACTCAGGACGGCATCGTGCAGCCGCAGGTCGATGGAAATCGAGGGACATCGCCGGCGCGGGTCGGCATGGGCGCTGAGAGTAGGACGGCGCCATGGAGGGCCTCGGGAGGGCACTCTCGTCGCGGAAGACCGGGCAAGAAGAATGTATCCAACATCTACCATGCACCTTCCATGGCTTTCTCTGTTGTTGCTTGCGCCAGCGACTGCGCAATGGTGATGTTCTCGAGGTGCTTCTGGCAGACAGGTGCGGAGACTCTGAGGCATCCGTGGCAACGATAAGCAGGGCGAGCAGGCTTCGGTAGTCCCATCTGCAACAACCGAGTTTCGAGGAGGAAACGAAATACCCAGCACACGTGGTATTAGCACCAAGAACAAACACCTATAGGTAGCACAACACACATTGCACTAGACTGGAGGAGGCACTATCGTGTGCTTGATAAAGGGGGCGGGTATCGATGCCGCTGGGTAGCCGCTCGTCGTGCGGTCGTACAAATGGTCATAGACGCAGTCTCGGTGCTCGAGGAGATTCATGAAATGTTCGGCAATCAGCTCTGGGGTCAAAGTCGCTGAGCCGTCGTCGTACGCGGAGCCCTTGACCGAGCCCACGACGGTCACTTCGCCAACGTAAATACCATCCTTCTTGAGCGAATGGTGTGCTATATGCACCAGCTTCCGCTGGGCGGACCGCGACACGACGTGGGAAAAGGCGTCCCACTTGACGGCAAGAAGCGACTCTGCTTCCACTTCCATTGCCATGCCACCGCCTGTCACAAGCACAGCACCATGGTGCCGCTTCAGTGATGCATGGGCGGTTTGGATTGCCACGGTCAAGCTTGTGACGTCCAGCTGAAGGTTGAAGTTGAGTTCGTTCACCGTAGTGTTCATGAGGCTCTGCGCTGGGCCATAGGGATTCCAAAACAGCACGTGGATCGGACCCAAGGTGGCTTGAATGGAATCGATGGTGGCAGCAACAAGGCTTGGTTGAGCCAAGTCGACTGCAAAGCCACTCGCGATGACGCCCGTTGCACTGTACTCTTTGGCAGCGGCATCGACGCGGTCCTTAGTGCGGGCAACGAGGGCGAGGCTGTAGCCTTTCGAAGCCAGACGATCGGCCACAGCTTTGCTAATGCAGGCGCCGAATCCAGCGATGACGGCGACTTTCGTCGGTGGGGGCTTGGGTACCTTGGTCTTTCGTCCACATCGTCCTTTTTTTCGACTCGAAACATCATTGCATTGGATCTTGTGCGTGAGGTCGACCTGCGCGCGGCTCCAAATACGACGAATCGTCCGCGTGCTGCAGCCGAAAGCTTGAGCCGCCTCAATGAAGACACCCTTGGGTAGATGCTCGCCCTTGCAGCGGGCCATGACGAACTCGACGGCCTCGCTGCGCTCCTGGTCTGTGAGGTTGCGTCGGGTTTCACCTGTCGGTTCACTCATGGAACTTCGTCGGCTTCACGACGTGGCGATTTCTTGACCCAAATGCTGAATCCAATGGAACGGTATGGTCTAAACATACGCAAGTGGCACATGCCGAATATAATCCTGGATCATCCAAACAGAGGATGGCCGCCAGCGACAAGGTGAGCGAGACCGACTACCTTGTCCTGGAGAGGGAGCTTTACGAGGAGAGCATTCGCGTCATTGAGAAGCGGCTGGAAAAGCTGGCTGATGGCAGCCTGCCCGAGTTTGTCGAGCAGTGTCGGGTCTTTGAGGCTGAGAAGCAAGCTCGTCTTGACCTCGCCCTCCTCCATCGGCAACTTCTCGAGAAGAATAGCGATGAGCTTCTCGCATTCGACCTCCAGCAGCTCGAAGACGTCTACGCAGAAGCCCTTGAACGGGCTTTGCACCCACCTACAGCAACAACTTTGCTTGATGACGACTGTACAATGGAATTACCGCCACCAACCGGGCCGCTCCATACCGAGGCCGACTTAGCCGCTGCCTTCCAACGCATGGAAAACGACAAGCGTATGTACTTCAACGTAAAACACATCACCACGGGTCAGCCAACCGCACAAACCATCGTCGCGCACCTCCGCGACATCCGCGACGCCTGGATCGCTGCTGATAAGAAGGTCCACGAGGCCGATGGTGCGTCTTCTGGACCTCACACCAACAACCCACGCAGCTCTGTAGACATCGAGTGCCTCTGGGATGCAAAGAAGGCCACTCTATACGTCGACGACAAACCGCTGCATGCTGGCGATGCCATCATCTTGACATCCGAGCTTGCGCAAGTACGAATTTGCTCTGGTTCATTCTGGGGCTCACAACGGGTGCCAGGAAGAGTACTTCGGCGAAATCGCGTCTCTCAACGACGACGAGGTGAGTCGCATCTGGTCGATGGGTCCTATCGTCTGTGAAGGTGTCGGTGAAGCTGCTGTGTGGCTCCGTGGCGAGTGTGACGGTGGCCGCGCTTCGGTCGCGCCGCTGTCGGCTCACACGCCAAAGCCAAGCGCTCGCGACCGGTGCACCCTTTTCCCCGCTGCCAGCGACTCCCGTTCGCCACTCGTCGACGCCGCGTTCTCGGCGAACGCACTCGCGGCACCGGCGCGTTTTGTCGCTCCTGTAACCTCCCCCTTGACCGCCTTGCACAACTCTCCAACATCCCAGCGATATGATACCCAATTAACACTACCATCCCACGCTACTAAACTAACCCTTCCCAACAATGCGCGACAATCTGCGTGGTGCTGTCGTTTGGTGGAAAGCATCCGTTTGAGTCTAGGAAGCATCGCACACAACTGCGTTCAAGACCCAGCAGGCTACGAACCACCAGCGCAGTTGGGGCTGCCAGCTTGGGTGCAATCTGGTTGTCATCGCTCAGAAGAGCGGCAGGCTGAGACGCCCCTCTCGATGTGCACTCGGCTGAGCTACGGCGTTGTATCGTTGCATGTGCCATTGCCGTGTCGACCTTGGCAGCAACAACTTCCTTTCCACTCTGCCTTGGGGCCGAAAGTAGCTTCCTCGAGCCGTGGGCGTGGGATATCACAGCGCACCGCCCACTGCATGTGGGACATCGGGAAGCCATTTCCACCCATGGCCCCCTCCAGGGCCCTTTTGCGCCATCGCCAACGACGCGCACAGCGCAGGACACTCGCAGTGCGGGAGGTCTACCAACTGGGTGAGGAGGACCCTACCCCCGAGAGTGCCAGGGGGTGACCCGTTGGAATCACCGGCGTTCGCGAAAACCACGTGGAGTCGTCGGCGCGCCGTCGCTGGCCGCGCCACTCGAGCATTCACCGCGAACCGCATGGACTCCCAGCTCGTCGCCAGCATGGTCGAGGCCGAAGATTTCACTGCCCAAAAGACCACGAAGCCTCGCTTCTGGCAACGCAAGCGCCTCGCAGGCCTCGTGGCTGCGCTGGCTGTCGTTGGCACCGTCATCGGCGTCGTCGTGGGCACCACTGGCTTGCATGATGCTGGCGCCGACGCCCAAGCCGCGTCCATGGGCGCCTCCAACCTGGGTATGGCAGTTTGCTACGATACATACCAGTCCAACCAAATCGACGCCCACTTCACCAAGCTAGCGACTCGCTTCTCCGGCGTGCGCTCGTTTCAAACGTGGATCCCGAACGACAACGTGATCGACGCGGCCGCACGCCACAATCTTCTCGTGTATGCCGGCATCTGGGTTCGCGGCCCGGACTACAACAAGGACGTCCAAGCGGCCATCGATGGCGCCAAGCGGCACCCCAGCAACGTCAAGGCTGTATTTGTCGGCAATGAAGACCTCTCCAACGGATGGAGCGTGGGCCAGCTCCTGGGGGCAATCCGCGACGTACGCGGCCGGTTCCAGGCCGCCGGTCTCGGCTACATCAAGATCGGCACGGTGCAGATCGACGGCGACTTGCTTGCGCACCCCGAGGTGGCGGCGGCGTGCGATGTGGTCGGTGTCAACATCCACCCGTTCTTCGGCGGCGCACCTGTGTCGTGGACGAACCCCATTATGGACGTGGACGCGCGCTGGAATGCTATCTATGCCAAGTTTGGCAACAAGGCAGTCATCACGGAGACGGGCTGGCCGTTCGCGGGAGGCTCCTTCGGCCAGCACATTGCAAGTTACGCCAACGCAATCAACTACTTCAATGCGTTCCGCAACTGGGCCAACACCAAAGGCGGTGACCTGCCAGTGTACTTTATGTACCACGACAACCAGTTCAAAGGCGGCTTCGAAGCCAACTTCGCCGTTGCGGACGCCAACGCCAACTGGAAGTTTGACTTTGTCCCACTCACTCCCAACCCGAACCCTGGTCCAAACCCTAGCCCGACGCCCGCGCCGACAGTCAAACCGGCCCTCAACCGCTACCAGCTGCCGTTCCTGTTGCAAACGGCGCGTGGCAAGATGGTCTACGAGATGTACAAAGGCCTGTTCGCGTATGACGAGGCGACGTGCGCCAACGAGCGGTGGCGCTACAACCTCGGCTCGAACCAACTCGTGTCCGAGTCGAGTGGCCAGTGCCTTGATGCGTACCGCGGTGCGAACAACCAGTTCTACGTGCATGTTTGGCCCTGCGACGCCACCAACGGCAACCAGAAGTGGAACGTCGACGTGGAAAACGAACGCATCGTGCACATGACCCATGCTAACCTGTGCCTGGACGTCGATCCAACCAAGCCCGACGCCTCCGTGCAGGTCTGGGGTTGCACCGGTGGCATCAACCAAAAGCTCGTGGTGAATCCAGATTTGCCACACCTCGGCATCGGATCGCGCAAAACGGGCAACGTGCTTGCTGCAGACGGCACAGCTGTCTTCTTTCGCCCTCTTGAAGGCTCTTTCAAGAACGTCCAGGCCGACAAGACTGCGACGTGGACGTTTGTCCAAAGCCAGAACATGATCAAGCACGAAGCCAGTGGGAAATGCCTCGACGCGTACGAAGCCAAAGACGGCGGGGCGGTGCACCTCTGGGCGTGTGACACAACCAACAGCAATCAGAAGTGGACGTACGACGCTGTGAATTTGCAGCTTCGCCATGCAACGCACGACAACTTTTGCCTCGACATGGCTTCGGACACAGGCGAGAAGCCGCACATTTGGTCGTGTCATGGTGCGGGCAGCTCCTATCTCCCCTTCCAGCAGTTTTCCTTTGTCATGTGATGGAGGCTATTATCTACAAATACATCAATGCACCAGGATTCCCTGTGCATGGGCAATGGCTTGTCACGGGACTTTTGCATTCGACTTGGCGCTGCGTCTTAATCGCTGCGAAACGTTGGAAATGGATGGTGAAAATCCTCGTATAAAAGAAAGGAATTATTGTCCATTCTTTTGCATAGTGTTGTTTAAATGCAAATAAGAACTGTGAAATAGTCACTTTTGGCGCTTTCATTTTGGACTAGAAGTGCACCCTGTGCTCCATTTCATGGGTGGCGCTCCGAATGGGGAATTGGAGGACCATCCAAATAAACCAGCATTCCTGGTCACGTACCGGCACAGCCAACATCTCAAGCACAATTGTGGCCGGTCGGCGCGCACGTTTATTTCTTTGGATCACTAACCATGGGAGACATCAACATTCGGCGAATGGATTGACTTGTCTATTCTAGAACCGCCTGGGAATGCCATTTGTCCATGCTGCCATGCCCAGCCGCACACTCGATCATGCGCAAGGAAAATTCGGTTGGAAGATTGTATGTACTTGTCAGAATGTGTGTATTGAAGTGCATTTCATGTGTCCTCATTTTGAATTATGCTTGATATCGTGGAGATTCCAACGAAGGCTCTCTTTTTGGAGCGGACCAAATCCTTGCAGCCTTCAGTTCAACTAACAACAACTGACACGACAGCCTCCAAGAGCACATGGTGGTTCGTGTTAGTGAACGATGCGACCGACTTGCCCGTCGCATATGCTATCTTATCGGCCACAGAAGGGCTTCTCTTGAGCCCAAACATGGTGTCAGAACACGCCTCTGCGCTCGGCCAGTACGTTGCTTTGCATCGGATATCTCCTTTCCCGACGATAATCGGTGACACCGCCAGCGTACATGGCTTCGCCGACGGCTACGAGTGGGCAACACCGCAGCTTGCCCTCCCTCCGTGGCTCTACCGCTTGCGCTTGGGTATGGGTTACGAAGAGAAATCGTGCAGCATCCTCGAAGACATGTGCAATGCGCCTCAGCCTTGTTTGACTAAAGCCAACTCATGCTACTCGAGTTACGGGTAAACCTGCCGCGGCAGTTGACGCTGCAGATTTCGATACAGTTTTACAACTATCACTAATTTAAATGGATACCAGCAATGTACACAGCATGCGTCGGAATGAGCTCCGCTGCCCATTTGTCGTGCTCACATTGTTTAACTATATCTAGTGTATCACGACTCTCATAGATGCCAGCAAGCCGGCGACAACCGGGGGTAAACGATGCATTCGACATTTAAGAGCCATTCGGTGAACCTTGAAGGTGAATGGCGCCAGAATCCAGCAGCGGCTGGCACATAATGGTGATTCCGACATCGCATGTACAGTAGCCACCACGTTCGTCGCATCCGAGCACATGAGTCCTCGACAGGTCAACAATATTCATGGTAGCCCAAAGCACTGCTAGCGAATGAAGGTGTCTTCCATCGCCTCAGTTCACTCATGTTCATCCCAACCGCCGCCACATCACAAGAACATGCCGTCGGTCCAGCTTCAATACAGAATGGTGGTCGTTCAACACATGTTTTAAGCGTCCCAGCGGAGACGCGAAATGCATGGCCACGGGTCTCCACAGCATAACGCAATATCCTCAATGGTTTACATCCGCGAAATCGCCTCCGCCGCCTCTTTTCTTGAAGAGACGCGTCTTCTGCGCGTCGCAGCGCTTGAAGCAAGCAACCAAATTGCCTGCATAACTCTTCAGGCCGGTGACATTGGCACTTGGTGGTTCGTGCTCTCAGAGTCAGAGTCGAGCGATGTGACGTCCTACGCCGTCCTTTCCACCCGCCGCGGCATATTTTTGAGCCCGTACATGCCTCCTGAGGCCGCCGTGACTCTCGCGCGTTACCTTACCGACCGATCGTTCACTGCATACCATGAAGTGCGCGGAACGCATGAAAGCGTCATTGCCTTTGCCAAGGAGTATGAGCAAGCAGCACCTCATCACACGAGTGCACAATGCGCTCAAATTGACTGGCTGTACCGTCTCGATCGTGTCCGCCCGCCCCCCGCCACCGTGGGCGCATTGAAGTTGGCCACTGACGCTGAAGCCGGTCTCTTGACGGAATGGTACCGTATCTTCGTGCGGGAATGCTTCCAGGCTGACATCCCCGACGCCGCTGCTGCCGAATTCGTGCGCCACGGAGTGCAACGTAAGGCACTCTTCCTGTGGGTCGTCGGCGGGGCACCGGTTGGCTTCGCAGGTTTTGCGCCTCCTGTGACGACCGACTCCATGACGGTCTACATGCTTGGTCCCATCTTTGTGTCGTCCAGCGAACGACGTAAGGGTTACTCTAAGGGCCTCACGGCAGCCTTAAGTGCTACTGTGCTCGATCTCAGCACGACGCTACATGCGTCCGTCATGCTCTTTGCCGACTCGCAAAACATTGCGTCCAACAAGGCCTACCAGGCTGTGGGCTTCTTGCAGCAAGAGCAAGTCGTCACCTATTCGCTGATCTAAGGCAACTGTCGTACGTAGCATTTACCCAGCAGACTCGTAAGATCGGTGACGATCAAAGTTTCCAATAAGATTATGTCGTCGCGCACGAATCAAACTCCGTACACGGTTGGCCAACTAAGCGGTTGTCAGTTCCCACACCTGTAGCCTGTAGGGGCTATCTTTCGTGGATCATCTTCTCCTCTTCCGACTTTGGTTCCAACGACTGTTCTATCAAACACAACATTCTGTCGGGCTTGCATGTTTGCGAAAGCTCGAGGTTACTCTGTATTAATGTTGGGTTCATCCGTGTCGGTAATATTTAAGTAAAGATGTTAATGTCGATGTTGTTGCAAGTAGTTGCTCATGGTGACCGTTTAGACGACGCTTGCGGGTGTCGTCGGCATCGCATGGTATGGCTCGAAGGCTTTGTACACCGGAATCGGATGTTGCATCGCATCCCAGAGGCAAAACAGTCGAACGGTGGGCGTCGCCATCTCGGAAAACGTTTCGGGTGACGATACGGCATAGTACGCGATCGAAAGCAAGAGCACTTCTACGAGGCAAACGGTCCAGTACACTTTGAGATGGGACTTCTCCGTTGCGTCGTCGTCCACGTACGTGTAGATCGTCCACTGCAGAGTGCTGAGCACGAGCAAAAGCTTGACAACAATGAGTTTGCGCGTAGCTAGGAAAGAGGCGGGGATGGTCTCTTTGACCGCCACAAGGGTGCGCACGAGGGCAACCATGGCCGCAACAAGGAGCCCAACGTTCGCGATAGCCAGCACAACGCGAATGAGCTTTTCCGGGTTCTCTTCCGTACTCAGGAGCGCGAGTGCCACAGAAAAGAGTGGCCGAAGCACCGCAAACGCCAGTAGGCTTCGGCGGTATCGGTTGTACGTTGCCTGGGCCACGGCGACCGCATTATCTCGGCCGGCATATATGGCTTCGGCGAAGCGTGTCACGGTGGCATCCGTGCCGCCTGCCTGTAGCACGACCAGCGTGAAGAACGAAAGCAGTACGACGCCTTCGAGGGCTCCTGAAATTCCATCGTCGATGGCTTCCTGGATCTCGCTAGTGGTGTCGTCCAAGTGGCCAAGCTGGCAGCAAAAGTCGATGAAATAGCCGATGCCCGATACGAAGCACACAAGCGCGAGGCGAACGGTGATGGTCTGCGAGTACGGGTCCCGGACATTGCGGGCGTGGCGCTCGTAGTTGCAGAAGAAAAGAACAGCAATGAATGCGAGGGCAGTGAGATTTACCCAGAGGAGCGCTGTGGAGAGGGTAGACAAGGTCATGTAGCTGATGTAGTTGCTTTGGTGGCTCTGAAATTGAAAGTGATGGCCTTTCCTCCAGCTGCACCGACACCCGTGGCACGACGAGGATTCTCGCGCGGAAATGCAAGTTGGTCATGTCACGAATCCTGGAAAGATCGCCGCATGGAATCCGACGAAAGGTCGTTCTCGTCAGATTTGATATCGAATTTTACGTGATGCAGGGGATGGCTGCCTGTCGCTGCACGCGTCATGTGCTGTTTAAAAACCTGGCCGCTTGGGCTCGTTGGTGGCTGTTAGCTGTAGGCTCTCTTGAGCCCTCACGGCAGGCTCACGATGGAAGGTGACCATGTTCGATAGGAGGACGAAATGCACGAAAAATGGAAGCTCATTGTGGACCGACCTAATGTTCCTTTTGATAAACGTTGCGCTGCCAGGTGTTTCAAAGCATTTTCGGCATCGTCACAGAGCACCACATAATCTTCTTGTAAATTTATAATCATGGGCACGTCGCGTGAACCATTGCGTTGACCAGTTGCCTCTTTACTCTGCGTGCTGGCTCATCCCGTGTGCCGCATCCCGGATGCTGTAGTGACCCTCGATGAACACCATGAACCTGTACTTGGTGCTTCCATTTTGCGCAGTGATACCATACCTAGAAGGCGTGCAAGGATCGTTTGGTGGCTTCGGCCGCCATGCGCAGCCGAGCGATGCATCGTTTTCGTTGCAAGAAAGGGATGTCCTCGCATGAGATTGTCCTTTTTGGAGCCTGTCAATGCAAGTTGTTCGGTTGGAACGATACGCGGTATCCGGATGCCATCGTGGGCAGCTTGCGTGGCGCATTGCTGATTCCATGATGGCGGAGGGGTCGGCCGAGTTCGAAGGCGCGCCATCGCCGTCAGCATACACGCGCCGACCTGCGCGGCAAGCGTCGCCGTCGGAAGACGATGTTGATGCGCCGTCGACCAAGGCGGCGCCTGACAATCGGGTGTCTATCGCTGGCTTCCTCGCATGGCAGCGCAAGGTCGTGTCGACCTTTGGCCTCGCCTTCCTGACGCTTGTTGGCATGGTCTACTTCGTACAGGGTTTCGGCAGCTTCAGTAGTCTCGCAGTGGCGTACTTGATGAAGGACGTGCTGCGGCTGCAGCCGGCGGCTTCGCAAGCGATTGTGACGACTTCCATGTTTCCGTGGGCTATCAAGCCGCTCTACGGTGTGCTTTCCGACTCGCTTCCCCTTTGCGGGTACCGCAGGAAGTCCTACCTCGTTCTTGTGAGTATTCTTGGCGTCGTCGCGTACTTCTTCTTGCACCTCACGAGCGCCGAGACTTCGCTGACGCATATTACGATCTTCATGCTACTCACGAGCCTGGGATCCGCCGTCAGCGACGTGATCATCGACGCGCTCGTCGTCGAGATGTCTCGTCTCGACCCAAAGCATGGTGCGTCGCGCTGGTCTCCTCCGCGGTATTATGACTTGTTCTAGGTGCCAACGATCTCCAATCCATCACCTGGTGTATGATGGCCCTCGGCGGCATCCTCGGCTCGGTCCTCGCGGGCCCCGTCACGAGCCACTTTGGACCTACGCGCGTGTTCCTCTTCGCAATGTTTGGACCCGCAACCATCTTCGTCCTCTCGATGCTCATGCAGGAGGGCAAGGCCCCAGTCTTGAGCCGCACACCCGGCTGCGTCCGTACGGCTTCGCACCAAGTCGCTCTCTTGCGTTCGGCGCTGCGGGTTCCCGTCATCTGGAAGGCCGCCTTGTACATGTTCGCTTCGGGAGCCTGTGCGCCGTCGTACGGGCAGATCCAATTCTACTTCGCCACAGAGGTGCTAGCTTTTTCGCCCGAGTTCCTCGGAAATGTCTCCGCCCTCGGGTACGGCTGCCCCCCGTATAAGCACACTGACGCTGCGTAGCTACGTGTTCCTGATGCTGGGCACGGTCGTGTACAACACTTGGTGCAAGGACCTGCCCTTCCGACGCATTTTCGCTTTCGCGCAGATCGGACTCGGGGTCGTGAGTCTTGCTGAGGTGCTGCTGGTGACAAGAGCCAACGTGGAGCTCGGGATTCCCGACAAGTGGTTCGTCGTGGGCGACGCCATGCTCTCCGATATTATGAGCCGCCTCAAGATGATGCCGCTGCTGGTGCTGTGCTCCAAGCTCTGCCCCCGTGGCATCGAAGGCACGTTCTTTGCGCTGTTAATGGCCATTGCCAACCTCTCGGGCGCGGCCAGTAGCTTCTGGGGCGCAACGCTTTGCGCTCTCCTTGGCATCGAGCGCAACTCGTACGACAATCTTTGGTTCGCCGTGTTGCTTCGGAGCGCGCTTAAGTTGCTCCCGCTCACGTTCCTCTTCCTGCTCCCGGAGACGGACCCGCAGGAGGAAATCGAGGCCATGGTCCTCGACAGACCCGAACACACCGCCGGTGTCCAAGCCGATTGCCCGCAGGTGCTAGACGATGCGGATGCCGAGACCGCGGATCTGCTCCAGAAGAGTGTGGATGAGAATAGAGTGTAGACACCCTAGTAGAACGTTTTCGGTATCGTGAATGGATTCGACTGGCATCGCGCCTCTCGAACGAAGGTAGCTGGCCTTGGTGATCTCTGTTATGTGTCAATAGTGCGAGCTAGATGAGAAGCTGCTGGCCGCAGAGGATGAATGAGGTAGCAGTATTGCGTCAAGGTTCTACTCGGGTCGGTTGTTCGCTTGTGGCGATGGAGTTGACCATGGAGCGCAATTCTCGGCGCCTAGTGACCATTGCACGATCTACTGCCCTCCTATTGCTTCCATGCATGGGCTTCATAAGAGCCAACGCCTGTCAAGCTATCGTGTTTGTGTTCCTGGTGCTGATGCCACTGTGGTATGCTTGCTGCACTGCATTCTGGCTTTGTTCCAATACTTGCATCTCACGCTTCAGTCCTCCTATCCACAAGAAGCGTTGCCACGTATATCGCAGTGATTGTACGGGGTGCTTCATATGGCTAAACTACCTTGGGCCGCTCTGCCCATGCACGAAGCGGTCGGCGCGCGCGAGGCAGCGCCGATGCGTCCGCACTCGGCGCCGATACGAGGATTGCGCCCGGTGCTCCTATCGAATATCGAGTTCTTGTAACAAGACTATGCACAGGATTGGTCAAAAAAGAAATGGCGGCCGCGGATTGGGCGAGAGGTATTGGTGGTGGGTCGTATAGTGTTGGAACCAGTCATTTCTTAGCGTAAAAAATTGTATGGGATTCCATTGTCGCCAAAGCCCAAAACTGCTAAAGCCAAACAGCAATGGTAAGATGTACACCAGAGGAAGATGGTCCTGGCTGGGGAAGAGAGGTGCCCGGAAGAGATCACAGGCGCGCGCACTACAGGTCGCCGCAGATGCATGCTCTCTTCCCTGGCCCCTGGGCCATGCCACGAGAACCGGCGTATTCATCTTGTTGTTGCGTAGTCGCTCGTGATCGGTCCCGATTTCCAACACATCCTTCGTATCCTCAACACGAACGTTGATGGCCGCCGCAAGTCGTGGGTCGCCTTGACGTCCGTGCAGGGTATTGGTCGCCGCTTCGCGATCATGATCTGCAAGAAGGCCGAAGTGGATATCCACAAGCGCGCCGGTGAGCTCACCAACGACGAGATCGAGCGCCTCGTGGCCATCATCCAGAACCCCATGCAGTTCAAGATCCCTGCCTGGTTCCTCAACCGGAAGAAGGACTTCAAGACTGGCAAGTCCTCGCAGCTCGTTGCCAACGTGCTCCACACCAAGCTCCGTGACGACCTCGAGCGTCTCAAGAAGGTCCGCATCCATCGTGGTCTTCGTCATTGGTGGGGCCTCCGTGTCCGCGGTCAGCACACCTGTACCACGGGCCGCCGCGGCCGCACGACGGTCGGCCTCCTCGCCGACAAGGGCAAGAAGTAAATTGGCGACTAATTTACTACTCTTACGAGCTGTGGCGTCGTGGGCCGTCTCAATGGTCTGCGGCGTCGCGAGCCTCGCGTTTTGACTGGAGTGTAGGGCAACAACAAAACTTGGTGTTAAATCAATACAAGTATCGCTTTAACCCAACTCCTCCTGTGTTCCTTCGTCAGGCCAGGCCTCGCTCGATGATCGACAAGCACGGAGCATTGGATGTAGCCGTCATCTTGTAGCTTAGCTCGACAACACTCATTGCATGGAGACCGGAGTGTCTCTCTCTGCACGATTCACCTGGCACAGCAAACAGCTGCAGCCTGCTGCTGGGATGAGCTCCATGGGGAGGAATGAGTGCAAGGCGATGGCGACAGCAAGTTCATGCTGCTCTGGAAAAAGCTTTTTATTTAGTTTTCCATTTTTTATTTTTTTTGCATTCGCAGGATGATGCATGGGGGCAAAGACGTCGACGGGGATGCGCCGTCGTGTACGCCGAGCGCCGTCGTCCAGCTACGGGTCTCATGTTGTGGATAGTGGTATCGACCAGCGGTTCATCGGCTGCGACTGGGCTGAGCATCACTATTCCGTCGGGGCCGCCTCTTGTGGCCACGACGGCAATGACGCTGCCGTCCGTGAACCCACCGCTTTACTTCGGCGTCGTTGAAAGCGCCGTGTTCCGCAGCAACAAGTTCGACTCGTCTTCGTTCTCGTTCGTCGCGACGCTTGGGCTCAACACGGTCGTGTATCTCTCGAGCGACGACTTGGGGCGCGACCTCGCCGACTTTTTCAAAGAGAAGGACATTACCGTCTGCCACCTTGGCGCTAAGTACCGCAACTCGAAGGGGATCTCCGAGGGCATGGCAAAGGAAGCTATTGAAATCATTCTCGACCAGCGTCGGTATCCCGTGCTGATCATGTGCAAGACGGGCATCCACATTTCGGGGTACATTTAACCTGCCCTGATGTCTTCCTTCACCCTTGTTCTAGATCCATCGTGGGCTGCCTGCGCCGGCTGCAAAACTGGAGCCTGACCTCGACAATCGACAAGTACCGCAACCTCGCCGGCACGACCAAAACCAAGTTCGAGAACGAGCAATTCATCGAGTTCTTTGACGTTGACCTCGTGACGCTGCCGCCCCATCTGCCCGAGTGGTTCGTGCTCAACCAGCGCCTCATGGAGGAAGAGCGGGCAGCATTGGTCCGCAAGGAGTGCTTTCCCGGCGTCCGCCTCACTGGAACCGACGCAGACGCCGCGATCCCAGCGTACCAGCGCTACTACTTCTGTACCCAAGGACCGCTCACGTCGCCGTCTGTGACCTTTTCTGAGAAGCTCAGCCTCATCGGTGACGACGATGGCGATTAAGCGAGCTATCGCTTGATACTATTAGCGCTGTCGTGTCTACTTCTGGAGCCATGGCGATGCAACGCACATGCAAAGATGCCATGCATTCGCCAGAGGTGCTTAGGTCAGGTCGTCATGCATGTCACCAGCAATAGCTTCCTTGACACGCAGCAAGATCGTAACCTTCCACGGATCGAGCTTGGTGATCGTGTCGAACTCGTACACGGCATCGGAGAAGCCGTCCGTGTTAAAGGTCTCAAAGGCCGTCGCCATCGCCTACGTGTCGTGAGGCAAGGCCATGCACGTCGAGACGTCGTACCGCGACGAACTTGCCCTCGCGGCTGTCGCCGAAGGAGTAGTCAATATCGTTGTACTCTTCGAGCTTTTGCTTGACAAGGACCATATCTTTGGTTGCGAGTGCGCAAATGGCGGCGTTCATCAAATGCGACTTGGCGTTGTACTTGAGCAGGTTGTTCTCCATGGCGCTACGTGCGACCTTCTCATAGATTTCAATAGCCTCGGGGTATCGCTCCAATTGCGCCGAGAATTGTGCCACCTTGAGGAACATGGGCTGCGCCGACGACGTCTGGTTCTCGCCAACAAAGTAATCGGCCGCCTGCCCGTAGGCTTCGAGCGCGTCCTGGATGTGGTCTGCGTGCTCGTACATCTCAGCCACCTGTTTTTGCAGCTTGGCGGCGTTCGAAAACCGACCGGCCTCGCACTGCATGGAGATGGCAGTGCGGTAGTACGTGATGGCGTCTATGCAGGCTCAGGTCTAGCCTAAACCATGACTCAAGAGTACCAAGAGGGTTAGCCTTTGCAATGGCTTCGGCAGCCTGTTGGTAGAACTGAGCCGCACGAGACGATTCCTTCAGGCGCATCTGGCAGTCAGCGCAGCGCGCAAAAGCCTCGCCCGACTCTTGCCCTGTAGTGCATGAGTACCGACAAGGTCATCGCATGCGTACACTTCTTGGCGATCTTGTACTGGTTGGCCGCCTTCTCAAAGCAATCGGACGCATCTTCGTACTTGGAGCTGCTTGAGAAGATAGAGAAGCGGTTCAGGGCCTTCTCTCCGGCCTTGATGAAGTCTTCCGCCTTGATTTCTGCCTGCGCTGCCATCGCCTCAACTTTCGCACTGACCGTTCCAAAGCTTCCAATTTATTTTCAATTTTTTATTCTGCTTACAGTGCACTAGTCAATTGACTGAAAATCAATTAATTGCAGCTTCTCTTGGAACGAGCCTCATTTTATACGTTGACTATAATCACCCCACTTTACTTTCCAGTGAAAATCGTTGATGCCAGGATCCATCGTCAATCAAATGCGGCCAGTTCATCTATCTGGCTCGCAAGTCTCGACACTCTGGGCAGCGAGGATTAGCCCTGATAGATCCGGAATGGCGGATCGCCCGCTTGTAGAAATGCCTTGTCGATGTGGGACATCTTGAACTGTTTGGCAGCTCTCTTGAGCCACTCCAAAGAACCTTGTGATTGGCTAAAATTTGTACAAAACACAAATAAAATACACCACATCAACCTATAAGAATACACTATCACAGAGGTTTTATCCAATAGTATATCGGCGGGCATTCGTCACTGGCCGCATAAATATCTTCGCCATGACCGACCAGCATGATGCGTTCTTCCTCCAGGCCCACCTGCAGTATGTGGCGAACCTTTCCAAGCAGAAGGAGAGCCTCGAGAGCTGCATGAGCGAGCACATGCGTGTGTCTGGATTCTACTGGGCCGTGGGTTGCCTCGCCGCGCTTGGCAAGGAGGCGGCGACCCCGCCTGCTCTCGTGGATTGGGTCCTTGCGTGCCAGCACCCGAACGGCGGCTTCGGCGGCAACCTTGGGCATGACCGCCACTTGCTTTACACGTGCCACGCAATTCTTGCGCTGGTGATGCTCGGAAAAGAAAATGCTGTGCTTGTGGACGAGACGGCCGCCTTCGTGGCATCGCTCCAGCAGCCCGATGGGTCCTTCGTCGGCGATGAGCATGGCGAGGTCGACACCAAGTTCACATACTGTGCGCTAAGCGTGCTCAAGATCCTCAAACAGGAGCACCGCATTGATATGGACCGCGCCATGGCTTACCTCGGCAGTTGCAAGAACTTCGACGGCGGCTTCGGCAACATCCCAGGCTGCGAGTCCCACGGCGGCCACATCTTCACGGCCGTCGGCGCCCTCTCGATGGGCCACCAGCTCGACAAGGTAGGTTTCGCATGCAACCCCCCTCACACTCGCGGCGTAGTACGCGGACGCGAACGGGCTCGGGTGGTGGCTGTGCGAGCGACAGTGCGACTCGGGCGGCCTGAACGGCCGCCCTGAGAAGCAAGCCGACGTTTGCTACAGTTGGTGGAACATCTCGTCGCTCGTGGCACTTGGAAAGCTGCATTGGATCAACAAGGACAAGCTCATCCAGTTCATCCTCAACTGTCAGGACAAGGCCGACGGCGGCATCGCCGACCGCCCAGGCAACGTCGCCGACATCTACCACACGTTTTTCGGCATCTGCGGCCTGAGCTTACTCGGGTACTTCGAGGGCAAGGAAGAGTTCGCGGGCTTTCAGCGCATCCACCCCATCTTCGCCATCCCCCACCGTGACGTCGAGCGCCTCAACTTGCACGCGCAGGTCCTGCCCTAAGATACCGCGCAACAAAGCGTTGTTTTGCATGTTGGATTGCTCAATCTGATGGATCCATGGGCACACACCAGAGGATGGAGGCCACACGGGGTTCGTCAAGAAGCGCTTTGGGAGCGGAACATGCAATGGAGCGGACTTTGAGCACAAGTTGGTATGTATTAGCGGACAGCTACCCCTCATGATAGACCTTGCGATTAAAGGTCCATAGGGGTCCCATCCTCGATGATCACCATGGGCTCGTAGTGCTGATGGATGACTCCTAGACAAGGTGGTGAATCATGCGTCATATGCGTGGAGGATGCGACGTACGGGTGGCGCCGCGGGGAATGGTCGTGACCACGCTGCGGTTGATCTTATTGCGGAGCAGCGAAACATCGTTGGGTGTGATGCAGTTGAAATCCTTTTCGACAACGACTTCGTTGTTGACCTTCTTGATCGTGAGGACGTCAACGTTGCTGCCCGAGCCGAGGTCGTTAAAGACACCAGCAAGGATGGCATCTTGAACGAGCTTCTTGGCCTCAGCCTCCGTCATGTTGTCTTTGTAGCCGGCCTCAAAAATCGACATTGCTGCGAGCGAGCCCGAGCCCATGGTCACAAACGGAAGGCGATCCGTGCTGCCATGAGGGTAGATCGTATAAAGCGACGGGCCGTTCACGTCAACGCCGCCAAGCACAAGCGCTGCCGAAAGATGACCCTGGTACTGGAAAAGCTTCTGCTTGAGCAGCGTCATGGCCGTAGCGACGCGCGAATCCGTGTCCGTGTTGAGGCGGTGGAGTTCCAACTGCGACGAGATCATTTGCGTCACGTTCTCCGTGTCAGCCGCCGTGCCTGCACCGCAGCACCAAATGTTGGGCGCAATATAGTGAATCTTCTCGCAGTTCTTGTCCATGACAATAGAACCGCCCGTCGAGCGCGTATCAGCGCCAAGCACAACACCGTCAGCGTACACGACGCCGACAATGGTCGTCCCCGTCTTCTGCACGCGCACAGGCGCCATGCCCTTGCCCGTGGCGGCAATGAATTCGTTGCGGCGAACGTTTTCAAAGGAGAAGCCGCCGACGGCCTCGTCCGCGGCGAAGACGGACGCTTCGTGCAGGCGGGTGTGCGTATCGCGGAACTCGCTCATCCTTCGGCGAAAGCGGAAATGCGGCGTCCGGATAACAGGAGGCCGCCCACCGCACAATATCGGTGGCGCACCCGCTTAAGTGCGGCAAATCTTTTGCACGTTGAAGTCCAAGATCGCATCTTGCGCGACGGCGCAGCTCCGAGGAACACAAGCGATGGCTCAAGCCCATCTCTCCTCGAGGGGACGCTCGGCGCAGGGGCACCTCTGCTAAGCGCAGCCGTGAGTGTGCTGTGCGTCGGCTCGACAAAGGCGACCGATGGAATGTAGAGTGAGATGCACGTCGACGGCATGAAGATGGCTACGAGTGAAACAGTCCCATAGACGATGGATGCTGGTCATTATCCTGGGGAGCATGGGCGAGTTTCCCGCTTGTCATCGCCCATCTTCTCTAGCATCATCGGTCTCAATGCCCCCCAAGCCTCCATCCCCTCCCAATTTCACGAGGTGTTGCTTCACATGCCCTCACGTTAACCCACCAGTCTCACTCGAAGGCGCATGCAACGAAATGACCCCCGTTCTTCATGTAGGCATGACACCACAAAATCTTATTGCGTCTTCTTCTTCTTGCTCTTTTCGAGCGACGAGACGCGCTCAGCGATGCGCATGTCCATTTCTTCCTGCGCCTTGCGCTTGGCCTCGGCGAGCGACATCTTGGGCAGCGGCGCCTTGACCTTGAGCGTCTTGGGCCGGCGGCCCGTATTGCCTTCCGCCTTGCGCTTTCCCCGCACGGGGCTCTCCCGGGCCGCCTCCATTGCTGCCTTGGCCGCCGCGTCGGCCGCCTGCGCCGCCTGCATTGCCGCCGCTTCAGCTTCAGCCCGGCGCTGGGCCTCCTCGCGCGCTCGTTCCCGCAGCAGCGCCGTCGACTGCTCCATCTGCAACGTCTGCTGGCGGAAGCGTTCCTTTTCCCGCTCGACGGCCACCGCCTCCGCGCGCATGCGCTTGAGCTCAGCCTCGAGGCGGTCGGCCTTGGCCTTCTCTTGCGCCAGCGTCGCCTGCAGCTGCCGCGCCTCAAGCGTTTGCTTTTCGAGTGCCGACGACATCTTGTTCTGCAGCGCTACGCCGCCATGAGTCCGCAGTACCTTCCTGCGCCGCACCTGCGGCCTGCGCTTGCGTCGACTTGACCGACGCCGACAGCTGCTCCCGGAGCGCTCGTTCGGCCTGCGCTTCCTGCCACGCACGTTCTTTCTCGCGCTCGAGGTCTCGCGCCTTGGCCTCGGCGCTGGCAGCAGCTGCGGCGTCGCGCTCCTTGGCTTGCAGCACCTTCTGTTGTTCCGCGAGCTGCGCTTGCATCGCGCTCAGCTCCTGCTGAAGGGCTGCTTGTCGCTGCGACTGCTCGGCGACCGTTTTCTCCTTCTCGGCGCGCTCCTTCGCCGCAAGCGCTTGGGCCTCCTCGGCCAGCGCCGCTTTGTCCTTGGCGAGCCGCTCGGCTTCCATGCGCAGCGCCTGTAGTTTCTGCTCGAGCTCCTGCGTCTTGGACGTCTGCAGTGTGAGCTCTTCCGTCAAGTGCGCCGACGTTTGTTCCTTCTCCTGCAGGATCGATGCTATCTGCTGGGCCCGCTCTAGCCCGCGGTGAGACAAAGCATCAAACCCAAAGCACCTTGCGCCAGCGCCTGCGTGTGCTGCACCTCGCTTTCGAGCTGTTGCAGGCGAAGTCGTTCGGCTTCGGCAGCTTCCATCCACGTCTTCTTCTCGACCTCCTTCCTATACGCCCGTGAAATCGACGTATGGTACCCGGACCTACTGGTTGATCGTACGCAGCTGGGCTTTAAGCGTCGTGAGGTCGGCCTCAAACTTCTTGCGCCACTCGGCGGCCGTCTTGGGCGACTCGGGCAGTTGCTGCATAAGGTACTCGACGGCCTGCGTGATGGCCGCGTCGACGTAGGCGTCGATCGTGTCGTCGTCCACGGGCATGTCCTTAACAAGCCCGTCGTGCACGAGCGTCGCAAGCTCCTCCTTGGTCTCGAGGTACGTGCTTGCAGCGTGGCGGCTTGCTGTGTCCTTGGTGACAATGCGGTTTTGCGCACCAAAGTGCTCGAGGAACTACATGCATCGCCGTTGGCCACCGCCCTCAAACGACAGCCACGTACGTGCTCCGTGTGGCCGACCATGGCGGTGCCAAACTGCTCCATGTCGTCTTGAGGAAAACTCCAGCCTTGCATCGACTCGGCAACGTCCGTCACGACGCGATCTTTGGCCTTGTGGATGATGGTCTCGAGTTGCGAGTCGGCCATCGGCAGCGTCGTGTCGCCCAGCTGCGCGTGAATCTCGCGCTCGAGCTTGTCCTTGGCATCCACCACGAAGCGGTGCAAAATATGCCGCACGTGCAGCGTGTACTGGCGCTTGAGATCTTCGAGCAGTTGCGTAAAGTACACACGCAGCTCTTGGCGCACGTCGAGGTCATCCAGCGCGTCGTCTCGAGTTGGCACCGCTGTCGCCTCCAGCCACTGCGTAAGCTGCGCCTCGAGCATTGCGATTGTGAAGGGCGCCTTGGCCTGGATGTGGTCGTCCAGCCACTGAACGCCCTTGGCCTTGAGCGCCTTGGTCGCCTGTAGCAGCGTCGCTTGCAGCTCCGTCGAGCGCTGCCGTAGCGCGCGCTCGTTGAGATGCTGCAGCCGCTCCTTGAGCACGGCAGCCTGCTGCTGCAGCCGGCGGACCTCCCCGTGAAACGTCGAAGCTGTTGACGTCGGGCACTCGAGCAGCGGCTTGGACACAGCCGCAAGCACCCGGTCGCAGCTGGCGCTTAGCTCAGCAGCGGCCATTGGCAGCTTCTGCTCGAGCTGCCGCAGCTGTTCCTGCAAGCCCTCGCTGGCTGCGTCCATGAGGACGTGGAACTGGCGCAGCACAAGCTCGTTGTTGGCCTTGGCGCTCGAGTCCACTTGGCGGGCGAGGAAGTGCTGCAGTCCTTGGCGGCACTCATCAACGACGTCGGCCGGGTATGTCTGTAGCGCCTGCATCGTTGCGGCAACGACCTCGTTGAGCCTACATAGGCGGTCAGCGGGGCGGCTGCAGGGAGCTATCTTACGCGGCCGTTGCATGGGTTGTGAAGGTCGCCGTGGACACGAGCTTCTCAGACGCGAGCAACGCGCGGCACAGCTGCTCCATCTCGTCTTCGCACTCGCGCTGCTTCTTCTTGGCCTCTGCACGGCGCATGGACGTATAGATGGACTCAGGCATGATGACACGGTTGTCGTTGAGGATGTCCGCAACAAAAGGGATCATTTCCGAGAGCACCGGTCCCGTGAGCGGTCGCTGGTTGAAGGTCATCGGCTCCTTGAGCTGGTTGGACAGCGTCTTGCGCAGGTCCCGAAGCTGCGACTGGAAGGCCGCCTGCAGCTGTTCAAAGCGGATGCGCTCGCTGAGCTGAGCAGTGCTCGCGACCTACGGGCCGTAAGCGATGCTGCCGAGTCTTGCACCTACAGGGGACGGAAACAGCCAGATTTGGATGCTCTCAAAGGCGTCGATGAGCTCGTGCCGCGCGAGGTTCCGGTTGCCGACTTCCTTGTCGCCTCCCTTTTCCTTCTTGAATAGCGTGTCGAACACCTTCTCAGGAGTCGTGTTCACGAAGTTCCAGTCCCGAAAAATGCTTCGAGGTAGACGGTCGGGATTGCACCGTTGAAAAGGGATGGACGTACATGTGCAAGTGCCCGAACACCTTGCGGTCGTCGCCATCTGCAAGCTCGACGTTCTGCGCTGCTTTGGCGAGGACCGCGAGAAGGTTGAGCATGCGATCGGCCTGGAGTGAGTCCTTCCAATTGAAGATAACGACCTTGGACGAGAGGAGCACGGGTGACACGAGGCGCGAGTCGTCTACAAGCATCGAATCCCGATATCCTGAGAGTGCGAGCGTCGTACATGTGATATCGCGGTCACCTTGGCCCTCGGCATCGACAAAGCCCACAAGCATGTCGCTTTTCACCGCAGGGTTGTTGTTTTGTTTGCTGAATTCGGTCAATGGCATGAAGTGGCTCGAGAGGTCGACGCCCTGGGTGCAAGGCTCCTTCTCGTTCGAAATGCGGAAGAGGTCTTGCTGGTTCGCAAGAAGGTTCATGAGGAAGGACTTGCCTTGCCGCGCAGCTCCAAAGATGCTAATGAGATTGATGGGCTGGTCTTCTGGCAACGGCTTGAGCACACTCTCTGCGGCTGCGGGAGATACGGCCATCTTGCCCTGGCGGTCCATGCCGAGCCACTTGACTGCCTACAACGAAAGCATGAACACCCGGGCGTCTCTCCAAGGTGCTCGCGGCGTACGCACGAGCCGCGGACTTCCATCGAATGGAGAAGACATGTACCTGCATCGTTGGCTTCATCGCTTTGCTTGTGCAGTTGCGGATTTTGAATTTGGCGAACTCCAACCGTAATACTACGAACTTATATGAGATACAAAAATCAAGATAATCGTGTAAAGTAGAATGGAAATATGTGTGGCACATGCCACTTTCTATAAGCACTGCACTTAAGACAATCCCAAGGGCGATTTTCAATTGCTGCATCTATTGTGACTTATCAACTATGCATGGACACTCAGGCTTGCATAAGCCGTACCTTGTGCATCTGATTTGCTCTGTTTTACAAGGTGTTCATGTCCAGGGCCTCTGTTGGCAAAGTGCCGATTCTTTCGAGCTGTCAAAACCTGTGATATGACATACACCTCGCTCGTCGCGATATTAATTCTTGAAGTAGAACGCATGCCATTGGCTGCTCATGACAAGCGAGACCGAGTGACTGGCACGATGGTGACGATTGCCGAGGTGGCGACTGCCGACGAGTTCATGGAGCAGACGCAGCTTCTGCGCCTGGGTGCGATTGAAATGAGCAACCTCATCACTATGTCAACGACGCTGGCGCCTGTGACGCCGACAAAAACCAAGTGGTTCTTCCTCTTGACTGCCGATGGAGCAGCTGCCCCAACTTCGTATGCCGTGCTTTCTCCCGGCGGCCCGACGCTTGGACCGCACATGACACGCAAAGAAGCATTTGCCTTGGGAGCGCACCTAGCAGCGGCGGAGCTCGTCTCCATCACCCAAGTACACGGGTACGAGCCAAGCACCAAGGCTTTCGTGGAAGGGTACCAGCAAGTGCACCCTGAAACCACGTGGACGTCCGAGGGCGAAGCTGGCTTAGTGTATCGGCTCGAAGCGCTGCTATCGCCAGCAAACGTCACAGGCTCGCTGCGTGTCGCAAACTTAAAGGATACGGAAAAACTCGTCGACTGGATGATCGCTTTCAAGTTCGACTGCTACGGAGCACAGTTGCCTCGGGAAGCTGCAACGGCGTCAGTGACGTCGTCCATCGCGCACAGGCGCATGCACTTCTGGGTTGTCGATGATGAACCCGTTGGCTTCGGCTCTTATGCACCTCCGATGACTACGGCGACCACGACTGTGTACATGCTTGGCCCCATCTACATCGCACCGGAAGCCCGTCGAAAGGGCTATGCCAAAGGACTGACGGCGGCCCTGACGAACGAAGTCACTCGCACGTGTCCGACGGCGTCCACAGCCATCATGCTCATCTCCGGTGCTGACAACAAGGCGTCGAATCAGACGTACCGCAGCCTTGGGTTCACGCCCCTCGGGATTCTCAAGGGCTATTCGCTCAAGGCCCCTTGAAACCATGCGTGTTTTAAACCAACTCGCTGTACGACGTCTCAGTAACAATACACATGAATCGTGATTTGAGGCCAATACCTAGTGTTTGTATCGTACTAGTGTGCGGAGACCCACTCGTGAACTCGGGGGTGGTCCAGGACAGTCTCGTAGATCTTCGTCAAGTGTTCAAAGTTGGAGATAAAGCCGACATCCATCGGTGCGAACCGGCCAGATCGCGCCGTCGCAACGGTCACGTACAGGGCGACGTCTGCAATAGTCATGGTGTCGCCCAGCACAAACGGTCCTTGGGTCTTGGCGATGCGCCGGTCGAGCAAAGTAAGCATGGCTGGCAACTTTACATTTGCAAGGTCAGCCGCCATCGAAATCTTTCGCATCGGATCCTGTTCACGTAGCATCGGAATCAAGGTCTGAACTATGTCTTCTTGATAAGCAAGAATTTCGTCGACACGAAGTGCCGCGAGTGGGTCATGCGCTGGGTACATGCCTGTGAGCGTGCCCACGAACCGAGCGAGGCAGTGGCCCTGCGCATACTCTTCCCCATCGATGGTCAACGTCGGGACTTGTTGGAAGGGAAATGATTCTTTGTGCGCGGAGAATTCGGAGCGGCTAAGACGTTTGTCCTCAAAAGGCACATTGTGCATAAAGAGCACAAGACGAATGAGATCCGCACGCCCAGGCATGTCAAAGTACGTAAGCTTCAAGGTCGGAAAGGCCGGCATGGTGCAAAATGCAAAGTGCACTTCACGAATGCCAGCGAAGACGATCAGAGCGGGGGTCACCCGAGCGACCGCAGGAACTGGATCTGGTCATGTGGACCGCAGGAATTGGCGCTGAGTGCACTGGCACCGATGATACCCTTCTTGGGGTTTCCACGCGCTTCGAACACTGTGTTGCATATTCCCATGATATGCCGCGACGATGTTTCCGGTCCTTCACTAGGCAACGGTTCGATCCTCCAGCGCGCCAAAAATTTTGCAGTCGCAGAAAGTCATAAACAAACAAATGCCGAAAAGTTTGCGCAACTAGTCTCACACTTGTGAATCTATCGGTCGCGGTGGTTGTGGCGTGTATTCCAACTTGGATCTTGGGGTGTTTTTCGAGTGCGACATAAATTTCATTCAAGCGGGGATACCCGTCTGTAATACTAGCTGGAATACCCACGATCATGGGCCATCCAGACTTGAACAGCGCGACGGTGCAATAGAGTTGAACGTCAGCGATCGAAATCATCGCATCACCAAGAAGAAATCGGCCCTTAGAGTTGCTAAGGAGTGTTTCTAGCAGTGTAAACATGCTGGGGAGGGTCGTTGCGGCCAGCTCGGCTTGCAGAGCCGCGCGGGCCACGGGATCTTGCTTCCGGATGGAGGGTATTAGCACGCCGAATACGTCGATGACGTACTCCATGACCTCGTCGACGCGAAGAGCCGAGAGGGGTTCATGCACGGGGTACATACCAGTGAGCTGTCCCACGTACCGGGCAATTGCCTGGGACTGCGCGAAGACGTGACCGTCCACCTCGAGAACCGGCAGCTGCTGGAACGGCAACGAGCCCAGTGCATCCGGGAGTAGCTCGACAGTGATGCGTACGTCCTCGAACGACACATCATGCATGTACAGCACAAGGCGCACGATGTCGGTGGCGCTCGGCATGTCGATGTATGCTATCTTCAGGCTCGGTAACTCTATGCTACTTGACAAATGGTACGTTCAACGATCCCAGCACCAGAAAAGGAAGAGACAGCCGCTTTGCAGTAAACATGACCCATGCGTGGACTTCGTCGAAGGCTGCAGTACTCGGACTTGGGGCGTTTTCATTGTTCTTGCGACTCATACAGCGAAAGCACTTTTGCTCAATACTGCGTCCATCAAATGCATTCCAATATTGTACATCGGATCTACAAAAACTACTGGTATGATTATTGATGCCCACCCGGGCGCGCTTGGCTCCGGTCGGCGCTTCCCACCTCGATGAGCCGCTGTGCACTGCATGAGATTAATGAAAAGCGATCATTATGGCATTCGTAAGTTCACTATGCAACTTGTCAAGGTCTCGTTGTTTATCTCGATTGACATGAAGCCTAGAGTTGGCGAATCTTGCAGGATCTTGACGCACACTCGGCGATGCTTGCCCAACTACAGCGATGGACGTTTATTCACGGTCATCCACGAAGCAAACGAGCTGAAAGTGCAGGAAAGGAAGACTCACGTACGTCGAGAATGCCCAGCGACCTGAGCGCGCCGTGCCAAACCAGGGCGTCGAGGTCCGACAAAAGGCCGTGAGTTCTGGGGGTTGACAACTTGCAAAGACTACCAAATTACCTGCAAACCCGAGGCATTTCCGAGCGCTTTTCATTTGGGAACCATTTATGAGAAAACTTCAGAAAGTAAGCTGACGCTACGTTCTTCACTTGCCTCGGGTGTATGATCGGGTTGGCGACCATGGACATGGGGAACCCGTACTACTCCAGTGCCGCTCTCGCCGAGAAGAAGCCGTGGAACCGCTCCGCCGCCGAGAACCTCACGCTCAACACAAGCGCGCCCGAGAAGGGTGGCACCGTGGTTTCCGAAATGCACATCAAGGTGTTGGCATGTGGTATTTTACCGGAAGACTTTTTCGTTTTTACATGTTGAAGGTCACAGCTCGCAGCGCATTTCTTGGGGCGCGGTAGCGAATTTGTGCTGCGTCTTGTTGTTGATGGCCACAAGAATGAGCATCACGGGCACTTCGATGAGAACGCCCACGACGGTTGCAAGCGCCGCAGGAGACCCCGAGCCATAGATGGACACGGCGACAGCGACGGCCATTTCGAAGAAGTTGCTGCATGCAATCAAGGTCGCGGGGCCAGCCACGTCATACGAGAGACCGAGGTACAGGGCACCCGCGTATGTGATGGCCCAGATCAACAAAGTCTGCAAGGTTAGCGGCAGCGCAATAATCAGAATGTCCACCACGTGGTCCGTGATCGTCGCGGCTTGGGACACAAAGATGAGCACAATCATAAGGAGGAGGAAGACCATTGAGAGCGAATCCAGCACAGGCAGCAACTTGGTGTTGAGCCAAGCCTCCCCTGCGGCCGAGTGCGACAGCGACTTGCGGATGCCGTAGCCGACGACAAGGGGAATGACGATGAAGAGACTGACGGAAATGAAAAGCGTCGACCACGGCATCTCGAGGCTCGTGCCGCCAGCGAGCAGTTTTGCTGTCGGCACGTAAAGCACCATCAACAGGAGGTCATTCACGGCAACTTGAGTAAGTGTGTAAGCAGCATTACCCTTCATGAGCGTGGACCAAACGAAGACCATGGCAGTGCATGGAGCTCCTCCGAGGAGAATGGAGCCCACAATGTACCCGTTGGCTTTGTCTTCGCCCAGGTATGACCCGAAAAAGGTGCGGAAAAACAGCAGCGCAATGCCATACATGGTGAACGGCTGAATCGCGTAGTTGACAACGCACGTGAGTAGAATGGCTTTGGGCTGCTTGAGGCAGTCCACGACGCTGGCAAACTCAATCTTGATCATCATGGGCAAAATGATGCCCCATAGAAGCACTGCGATCGGAACCGAGATATCGCGGATGTTTGCCTTTTCCAAACCCTCCGGAATTGAAGGCACGTAGTACCCAAGGACGACACCGAGAACCATTGCGATGAAAACCCACAAAGTCAGGTACCGCTCGAAGAGACTCATCTTCTGCGTGTCAACGCTAGGCTCGGCGGCCTCGTGCGCACTGTACGAGGCTACCAGTGGGTCATGACCGTCTTTGGCCGGTGTCGTCGGGTGCTGGATGTGGTCCATCGACCTAGGGCGCCAAAAGCAAAATGACAATCTGTCATCTTCGAGCCAACGCGGCAGCCTGTCTCACTCGCGCCGTGCCGCTTCCCACGGCCGATCTTCGCTCTTCCGTGTGGTACTCGCATAATTTTATTCGTGAAATTACTCATCGAAAAGGAAAGCATAGCAAAACCAAATATTTATTTGAATCAAGCAAAATAATACCATAGAATTCTTACACGGCAGAATAAAAATACGTCGGAGCCGTCTTCGGATTAGAAACTTGGTTAAAGTATGGGCATAGTAAAAACGACACACCCAAGCAATCTCCTGATGGCCATTGCGTGTTCGGTATCCGGATGCCGTAGCCAGGAATTCGGATGAGTCCAGAAAAACAGAAGAAGTGGTGTCGTTATCACCGACCTCCGCTCACTGGCGTCTGGGAATCCAGGGAAATTGGACGAGCGTTGCCTTAACTCGGTTAAGACTAAAAAAGAGTGTATGGTAATTGCTTTGGCGAAAGGAGTGTGCGGAGTTCATACTATAGCAATGCTCGTACGACGCGACTGCGAGGAGGGGTTTGCATGGTGGAAGCATGCATAGAGGACGCTAAAACTCACAGCGAGCGTGATACGATGATGTTGCTCCTGAAATGGCATTGAATCTTATTGAAAAAAGGATGCATCAAGCTCGCCATAATATCGACTCCAGCCCCATAGAATAGAGTCCTGTAAGCAACCAACGCATTTGCACCCCCACATCGGCACTTGGCCCGCCTCTTGACCTGGTGTCGCCAAAGCCCACCCGCAGCATTGATTCTTTACAATACCCCTCCATAAAACTTTGATTTTGTATTGCATACAAATGCCAAGGCGATCTTTCCGGCGGCGGGTCATGCGTAATTTTATTTTAAAGTAAATTTAAGCCTGGCATTTGTATGAAATGTTTTTATTTCAAATGTTGCTAGGCTTTTCTTGAAGTGACAGATGAGTCGCCGTCTGGTATTTCTGACCACATTCAGAGAACAGCAAACTGCAAAATGCATTCCAGTTCGTGCGGTTACTGCTAATTGAACTAAGGCCTTTCCCCACGTTCAATTAAAATCGTCACCGCAAGCGCGAGGGGAGGCCACTTCCTGTCGAAAGGGCAGCTTGCATCTGCCGCATTAATCAATTTGCGACCGCCATGACTCCCGCCGTGCTCTATCAAAACCCGCTGTGCAACAAGTGCTGCACGGCCAAAGCTATTTTGCTCAAGTACAACGAGGAGCGTGCCGACAACGACAAGCTTGACTATCAGGTCTTCGAGTACTTAAACGTGAGCTGGACCCGCGAGATGCTCGAAGACATCCTCGCCAAGATCGTTCCGGAGGAGGCGGTCCCGAGTCCGCTTGTGATGATGCGTAAGATTGAATCGGAGTTCACGACGCTCGGCCTCGATAAGTTGGACCCGATCGCGGACCGCCTCGAACTCCTCGATGCCATGATCGCGCACCCGATTTTGATCGAGCGCCCGATCTTCATTCGCGGTAACAAGGCAATCGTTGCGCGTCCCGCGGAGCGTATTTACGAGATGCTCTCGTAAAAATTTCTGAAGACATTGACGTATTTCATCTTGAATGACAATGAAAGCCACGACTAGTAGACAACTACGGTGAGCTTGCATCTAACCCAAATATGGTCTCAAAACGAACACACAACAGAGTTGCATGTTTGTATAGATTCCATTGCCACTATAGACTAGGACATGACATCCCACCGATTGCCTTTGCGCCTTTGCTTTGCCACCATCCAATCGAGGATGCTAATAACGCGATAGAAATCGTTGCTTTACAGGGATTGCGCCATACAGTTTAGGCAAAGTTGAACTGGGCATTCCAGTCCTTGATCTTGGGGTGCTCGTGAAGGGCGTCGTAGATAGCGTTCCAGCGCGGGTAGCCATCCGTAATGTCCGTGGGAATACCACTGATCATGGGCCAGCCCGACTTGTACATGGCCATGACGCAGTAGAGCTGCACGTCGGCGATCGTGATCACGTCGTCGCCCAGCACGTAGAGGCCCTTGGACATGGCGATGCGCTGTTCAAGCAACGCGAACATGGCCGGCAGCGTCGAGACGGCAAGCTCGGCCTGCGCTGCGGCGCGCTTGACTGGATCCTGCTCGCGGATGGTCGGGATGAGCACGGAGAAGATGTCGATGTTGTAATCGAGGATTTCGTCCACGCGGAAGGCCGCGAGCGGGTCGTTCACGGGGTACATGCCCGTGAGCTGGCCCACGTAGCGCGCCATTGCGTGCGACTGGGCGAACACTTGGCCATCCACCTCGAGCACTGGCAGTTGCTTGAACGGAAACGATTCCTTCACGGCCGGGAACGCCTCACGCGAGATGCGGTAGTCCTCGAACGGGATGTCGTGCATGTGCAAGCAGAGGCGCACAATCTCCGCACCGCCCGTCGTGTCGAAGTAGGTCAGTTTGAGCGTCGGGTGGGTCATTCTCGTCAAAGCGGAAGCAAAAGTGAGTCCCGGTGGGCGGCCATGTTGCCGTCGTCGTGATGTGAGGTGGAAGGGGTCGTTCCGCAACTGCAACATGACGTGGCGGCACCAAAGATCTCGATGCAACTGGCGCCACCGACAGGCCCGAGCCGTGACTTGGGTGCCTTATACGGTGTCGACACGCCCCAAGATCTGTCTTCGTGGTTGCCCTTTGTGGCCAACCCAACACCCTGGCAAGCCCGCGACACCATCGAGTCGCCTCCTTGCATCCAGCTGCCCCAGTAGCCTAGCAACTGTGGTACATCCCAGCACTTAATGGCTACGAATAGCTCAGCCCGTCGAAGCATCCCACAAAGCTTATCCACAACACTACACGTGCGAGTACACGACGTTCGATGTTAAGGACGGGGTCGGCGAGGGATCGGCTCACTCGAGGCGATTGACGAGCTTGCGCTTGCGGCGCCAGCGCCAACGCAGCGACGATACGTGGGCATCGCCCTCGGCGCCGAAGCCGAGGTTGTCGAGCAGCGCGTACAGGGCCCCGCCGTAGCGCGAGCGCATCCAGTTGACAAAGAGCACGCGGAAGCCCGAGGCGTGCTCCTCCAGCACGTACGACGCAAAGCACACGAGGTACACGTAGCGCTCGAGGTAGTTCACTATGCATCGCGTTCATGAGCCGCCACTTCATATCCCGGAACGCACTGGCGCGCTGCATGAAGTAGTCCTGCTTGGCGGCCGGCAGCCCCACTTCGTACGCCATCTCACGGCACTGGTCGATGCATTCGCGGAGGTTCTGAATGTGGTCGGCAGTGTCGATGGCCTCGTCTGCGAGGGCGAGGCTTGCCGGCCCATTGTCCAGCAGTCGGACAAGGTCGTCGATGTTATGGTAGCGCGAGGCGTGGCCAGCACCGAGGCTGTCGGTCGTCGCGGTGCCGGCAACCACCGCGCGCAGCATGTAGATGCACACGAGTGCTGTGGTCGTGCGGCCACGGCCCATTTGGCAGTTGCAAACGACGGCCGTGGCGTCCATCGCGCCGCGCTCCGCCGTGAAAATGGGCATCAGCAGCCGCACGAGGTCGTCGAGGTCCTTCTCTTCCGGCGCCGTCTCGTCCGACACCTACGACTCATGAAACACACTGAAGATGCAGAGGCCGACTGGAATGCGAGCGTAGCGAACGTCGAAGCCACCGGCGCGGGCGGCCGCGTACACTTCTTCGAGCGTGCGCACGTCGGTGTCGGGCACGATGGCGTCGAAGCGCTCCTCGGTGATGAGCGGCTGTGGCTCACACAGGTGCATGAAGAGGCCGTTGGCCGCGTGGACCTTGGCAATGAGCTCCATCTTGAGCGTCGCCTCGATGGCCTGGATCTCGTCCACTTCAATGCCCGGGTACTCGACGTTGTGGAAGGCGTCGTCGCGCTTGCGGATTGCGTACGGTTTGCCCGCGACGTAAAGCACGGCCTCTTCGCGGAGGTTGATCCAGATGACGCGACCATGGCCGTGATTCTCACGCAAGTGCAGCAGCACGTCTTCGATGCCTTGCTCCAGGCACTAGCCGCGCGTGGGGCCCAAGCTACCACAGGCTATACCTGCGCGGTGCCGAAGAGCGGCACACCCCCAAGCTGTCGGTAGTTTGGCACGTTGGGGCCGAGTACCAGTGGCAGGCGGCTCAGCCCCGGGAAGTGGTCGAACTTGAGGATGTTGTTGTGTAAGACTTTGCGCGACGGGTACGTGGCGCCCCCGAGGTCGTCGAGGAGTCGGAAGAGCGCCGGGTGCAGCTGCAGCCAGCTCGAAAAGCTTGTAACGTGCGCATCGAGAAGGTACTGGCCAAAGACGATAAGGTAGAAGTACCGCTCGAGGAGCCGACACGCGCGGTGCTACGACGCCGTGGGTCGAGGGCGCGGCTTTGAGGACGCGTACCAGATAGAACGAGCGCTTGGCTGGCTTGGCCTCGGAAACCGAGCGCTGCGGGACTTTGAGCAGGTGGTGGCGAGAAACGAGCGCACCTGACGGGCGTCTTCGATAACTGTGCGCAGGTTGTACAGCGCGGCACAGTCATCGATAGCCGAGTCAATCCATGCCTTGGCCTGAAGGCCTTGATCCAGCGTCTCGCAAAGCGCAAGGATGACCTGCCACAGCATGAGAGCTCCGCACCCGCAAGAAGCACGGACCTTGAACGTCCCGAGCGCGTAGTCGATCGTGCTGGGGTCGATGGTCAGCGACCGGTGCTGCCGCGTCATGGGAAGCCCGTCGGGAACAAGCACGGTCGAGTCGGGCTGCATGACGCTCCACTTGAGGTAAGCGACTGTCATGGCTGTCGTCGTGCGCCCCCTGCCCATCTGCAGCGCGGTGAGACCTCCGCAAACCCAGGAGCCACCTGGCAATTGAACACGAAGGCTGTGTGCGGATCGGCGCGCTGGACCATGTCAACAAGCGCCTCGACGACGCCTTGCTCGGGGAAGTTCTCTCGGTCAATCGGAGTGCGGTGGTAGACAACTTCGGTAATCGTCTCATGGCGGAGGCCCGCCATGAGCTCCGGCAGCGTGTGCACCTAAGCCTCGGTCGTCAGAGCTCGGGGAGCGAGAAAAGAACCTCGGTCGGGTCGATCGTGGCGGCTGCTAGCTCGTTAAGAAGTGGCGTCGGCTCGTGCCAGTACTCAAACTGCCCGCCGCGGAGCTCGAGCTGCTCCACGAGACTGTTCTTGAGGGACGCCTCGAGGACTTGAATCGTGTGCCCCGTTAGCCCGGGTACGAGGTCATTCTCGTTGAGCTTGGCGCGGGCGCGGGCGGTATATGACACGCCCTTGACGAACACGACGGCTTCCTAAGCGCGATGATCAGCAACGGTTTGGCGTTGCTTTGGCCTACCTCGCGGAGGTTGATCCAAACAACTTTGCGAAAGCCGTCGGCGGCCACACGATCCAGAATATGGTGGAAGCCTTCCTGCATGGTTGTCAGGAGCAATGCCGACCTCGTCCAAAGTACCTCGGTGGGCTGAGCACCGCCGTAGAACGGCGTCTCCTTGAGACGCCGAAAGTTTGGAGCTACCAAGCGCTTGAGACGAGTCCCACTAAGCGGACGCACCGCTGTCGCCAAGGAGTGTCGGCAGCTGGTGACAGTTCGGGAACCGATCGCGCTTGAGCACATACTTGTTAAGCACCCGCGTGCCCTGCTCCAGGAACGACAACTCGGATTTGATCTTTTCACGCTCGATTTTGCCCTTGTAGCCGGCTTGAATGACGGCGGCCGCGGTCGATCGCTGCAGTTGCATGCGCAGCCGTTCCAATTGCTCTTCGAGGTCGCCGGCGCGGGCTTCAAGCGCGACGGCGTGGTCGAGGAGCGGCTGCAGCAGGGCAGCCGCGTCGGCGTCGATCGCAGCGACAAGCGGCGCCGCGAGCTCCAAAGCACGGGACGTCATCGGTGGCGTGCTCCTGATCGTGAAATGACGCATGATCAGTATCCTCACGGTAAAATTTACCATACGATTTGCATGTGAAAAATTGTTTTTCATGCATTTGTCCATGGGGCCATGTCAAATTTTGGCGCAACAAGGAGCTTACGGCCGCCGGCGCTTCACGTGACCGGCTGATGCGATGAAGCCCGCGGCGTGTGCGGCAGAGGCGGCTGCGGGCACCCAGCACACGTTGGAAAGAGACAGAGCAGTGGCGGCGCACCACATCGCATGGGTTCCTACCGTGCCATTGGCACCATTACCTAGTTGTATTACTGTTGAAGCCTGATACACACAAACATTGCTATGCATGCGAGCTAGTTAACGAAACGAGGTTCACGACGCCAGCAGCATTGCTGTTTGAGCTCAGGATGTCGCAGCCAAGACGTTCTATCAGTGCTGAGAGTCCCAGGGCCCTATGTCGGGCGAGCCCTGTGGGCATGTACGCGGTATTCAAACGAGATCGGAGCAACGGTATCGAACTCAATTCATGTACGAGCAAGTGGAGAGACTTCTACATCGCATGGACGGCTTAAAGGCGTGGCGCCCACTAGTCCATGCGCTCGTTTCAGAGCTCCGAAAGATACGATGGGTTGCCTTGAAGGCGGTCGAGCACTTGCCGCGAAGCTTCAATGCGCGCGCTCTTGAACGAGCCGGCGTCTGCCGTTGCGACAGGCTACGTAATGCTCAGGACAGTTGCCATCGACGTCACCGTACCTGCTCGTTGATATGAATCACGACTCGGTGGACGTCGTCATCGAGTTTGGTCTCGTCGTAGCGGATCGTGCAGTTCTTGGCCACCGCTTCGCGCTGCAGGTCGCTGATCGGATCCCAATACGACGCCGAGACCGCAAATTCGATGGCGAGTGGCAGCACGCGGGTGTTGACAAACTCGATCGCGCGTGTCATACCCTGACATTCAATGCCTGTCACGGCAAGGGGGCTGGATCGGACTTACCTGGTCCAGCAAGACGGCTCCGATAAGCGCTTCAACAGCACTGGCGTGGACGGTCTGACGTTGCTTAAGCGCCTGCGGCGTCGTCTCGTGGTCGTATTGCGAGATTGAGTGGCCCACGATGATGGCTGAAGGCAGTTTGAGCTGCACGGCGACAACGTCCAAGACCGGGTTCTTAACAAGCGCCGAACGAAGCTGGCTTAGCTGGCCCTCCTGGGTCGTCGGGTATGACTGGAAGAGGTATGACGAGGCACAAGCCTGTAGCACCGAGTCGCCGAGCCACTCGAGGCTGCGGTTTGCGGCCCGATTGGCGGGGAAAAGTGGAATCGTGTGCGACGAGATAACGCTAAAGTGTGTGAGCGCGCACTGCAGGTGCGTGACGTCGGTAAAGTGCCAGTCCCAATCATCTTGGAGCGCCGCGAGCGTAACCTGCCAATGCGGTGGCATCGCAATGTAGTCCTAGTGTTGCCTTAGCACGCGCACATTAAGAGGTAAATGTACGTCGAAATGACGGGGCGTCACGACCTGCCAGTCGGGGTTCTCTGCAGGGAAGAGGATCGATGATGTAGGCAAAATCGACTTGTGCATGTCGTCGACCGACACATTCTTCATCACCGACGTAGCATGTGGCTTGGGCTTGGTCGAAAACATCGCTGGGGTTGAACCGAGGCTCATGCCCGCAGCCGCGCGCATCCAGGCGCTCGACTGCTTCCCGAGGAAGGGCACGCGGACTCCCGCCATCGCACCGTCGCCAAATGTCCGGATACCGAGGGAGCGTACAAATTATCACAGGTGTTTTCGCCCTGCCGAATGCGTTATGACAGGTTTCGACCTGCAGTGGCCGAGAGCAGGGCTCGTGGCGGGCCCATGACGCGCGTGACGCCAGTGCCGAGGGCATGCAACTCCCTTTGGCTGCCGCTCGCGGGGCACCGGGCAGCCACGCTGCCCCGACCGTGCTTATTGCTGTGGCGTTGAACTTTGAAGGGTGTGGGAAACACGGTGAAAATTAAGTAGAAACACACGTGAATAATCCATGGAAACGCACGTGAAAATTTCTGGTGCAACCACAAACGGGAGCTTTGGCGCGGCTTTCGCATGGAGTTTGTCGAGGATTCGCAGTCGGAAGACGAGCTGAGGGACGCCCCAGTCTTAGGGTCCACTGCCGCCACCTCTTCGACCGCAACCACCGCTGCCACTGCTGCTGCCGCTCCCGTGACGGCAACCACCGGGCCACCGAGTGAAGCCGACGGAGAGGACGCTGATGGTGACGAGTACAAGGTTGGGGACCTTGTTGAGGTCGAGACACGGACGTGGCCGGGAATCAACAAGATCGGCGGCGCGGCACGGGTAACGCGCGTGTACTCTGAGGGAGGCGACACGTACGTGGATGTCCGGTACTTCCTTGGCGGCAGCGAGAAGCGCGTCGACATAGATTACGTGGCGCCCTCGGACATGCATCAGAAGCGCGCACGGCAGCGGTACTCGCGCGTCTTTTTCCACGACGAGTTTGCCGACGAGTACGCACGCAAGCGAAAGGTTGAGCTCGAGCTTGCTGCGCTCAGTGCACCCAAGCCAAAGCGACCTCGGAAAGTGAAGCCCCATCAGTCCCTTGAATCCACAATCTCCACCGCCCCGCGTCCGATCGTCGTCGACGAGGACAGTAGCGACAACGCCGATTACATCGTACCCGCCTCCACCTCCCTTCGCAAGACAAGGCCCAACGCTGATCGCATTCCTCTGCAAGAAGATTTCTTTATTATCCGCGACGACGAAGCCGACGCCGACGATGCAAGCACAGGCGAAGATGAGGATGCCGATGCTTACGTCGACATCATTATGCCCGAGCTCGATGTCGAGAGCCCGGTAGCGACTCCCGCGTCCCCGCAAGCGTCGCTGCCCGCTTTGTCGACGTCGGTGTCTGCGACTCGCGACCCGACGGGCGACATGACTCGCCATCGCCATAGAAAGCAGCGCAAAAAGCGGCGATATGTCGGCGGGTACCTCGAAGAGGCCGACAACTTCATCCAACCTGAGGACAACGCCATGGATCTCCCAGACGACGTGCGCAAAGACACCGGGTTTCGCTTGGGCAAAACCTCAAAAGACCTCCTCCACCAGTACGCCCTCCACGCCGAGCAGTTCCAGCTCGTGTTGGCCGACTTTGAGAAGACCAAGTCCGCTTTTAACGCCAGTAGCCTCGAACCGCTGGCACTTTACGACAAGGTACACTGCATACTTCATCCCCGATTCGACGGCTTCTGCGTAGGTGGTTGAGCTTGAGTCCATCCACGCACTCTCCATCGTCCGCGAAGAAGACATTCTTGATGCGATTCTCCGCAAACTAGAAGCCAAGGGCAAGTCCATCGTACGTCGCACCAACGGCAGACCAGCGTACTCATATCGCGGTTAGAGTCCCATCGAAAACCTCCAGCACGATCAGCGCAAAGAACAAGTGAACGTCTTCGCCAATTGGCTTAAACAGCTCCGGGACACCACTCTGCAGCGCCTGCACCAACGTGGGCTCGCCGTACCTGCGCCGGCAGCGCCCACAGCAGCGGACCAAAGTGAGAGCAGCAGCAGCGACGACGACTACCGAGAGCCGGCGATTCCATCGTTCATCGAGCAGTTCCACGTCGACCAGCCGACGCGTCCTAGAGCGTCGGTCTCGACGGTATCTCGGACACGGAGGCCAAAGCAAACGATGGCGGCCGTCGGTCGAAATCGCAACCTAAGCCAGCAGCCGCGCCAGCCGTCGCTGGTCTGGGACGACGTCTACCACAGCCCACCGCGCCGCGAGCAGACAGCGCTTCCGTGGTTCTTCGGCGACGGCCGCGACGACGATAGCGATGACGACGGGCCGCTCGAGCCGCCAGTGTTTGCCCCGCGAACATTCAATAGCCGGACGATCCCTGCTGCCGTGCTTGAGTCGACCCAGTGGGACTGGAAGGCGCTAGCCAAGCCGCTGCGTCGTAAGGCATCTCGAGTCACCCCGCAGCCGCCATCGGCTTTGCCCGCGGCGACCTCTGCTCCAAAAAAGCCCACAAAATCGCGCTCCAAAAACATCTTTGAAGCGCTCTGGCGGCACCGACAAGAGCGCTACCGCCCCGCGGTGCCATTTTTCCCACAGAAAAAGAAACCATCGCAAGTGCGGCACCAGCAGCTGCAACCTGAAAAGATCGCCTTGACCCCTTCACTGCCCGACGCACCGGTTGCCGACAACTGCGTGCTGGACTACGTATCCGAGACGCTACCGGCGCTTGTTGCGTTTACAACTGACGACTTGGTGCGCATCAACTCAGCATTCTCGTTCGCTGAGATTCTTCCTGAGCCGATTCACGAGGTGAGTGCAAGTTGTCTCTTGCAGTGTGCACCGTCGACTAGGATGCACCTCTGGAGCGCACAGTCATGCGAAGCTTTCAGACCCTTCGGCACCTTGTGTGCGACCTTCAAATCGCCGAAAGCGCGTGGCTCGAGAAGAAAACGCAGTCGCACCTTGCGTCAGACGAGGTGGGTTTTTGCGCCCGCAGTGCTGACCATCTACCTAGGAAACGCTGCAGGACGAGCTCGACGTCAAGGATCAGCTCCAAGCGTGCTGCCGCGTTCTTGCGAGTCTCGACGAGTTCTTGGGCCGTCAAGACGACCGTGATAAGGCCAACACCCATGCAGTCCTCACCTCGCAGATCCAGCGCACCCTGCAGCTACTCCCGCGCATTAAGACTTTGCTCGAGGCAACGCCCGCGTACTACTTTTACCTCGAGCTTACCGGTGCGGTGAGCACGCCACTTCTTGATGCCGTTACGACAGTGTTTGCTTACTGCGTTTGCTGGCTTCCCGACAAAGCCACGCAGCAGGTCGCAGCCATCTTCCTGCTCGACATGCATCTGCACGTACCAGATCTCGTTGGCCCCGCGCGGGGGCTTTACAGTGCGCTCTGGCTGCGACTCATACGCTATCAGGGCGAGGAGTTCTGGGCGTTTCTTCAGGCCTTGCTACCCGTGGTCCGCAAGGCTGTCGTCGTTCCAACCTTCCCTTCTGAGCCACCGGTCGCCGTCGACATGCTCCTGCGGGAACTCTTGTGGGACGTCGTTGTGGCCCTCGCGCCGCTGTTTGTCCACGCTGTGCCCGCGGCTGAGTATGCGCATGTTGGTGCGGGCAATGGGATCATGGAGCCCTAGGACGCTGCACCACTGGGCGCTCACCGGGTATTTGCTCTCAAGCATGGAGACGCTGCCGTGTTCGCCCCGCTACGACAACGTCAAGTTCCCGTACCCGCTAGACAAGATCGAGCGCTACCGGCAGCGCGTGCTTCAGAGACTACTTCTCCTGTCGTCGATCTGGGAGCCCAACCATCGTACGTCGTTTGCCCGACTGTGCAGGGAGATACGTGTTTGCTAGTGGCAATCGTGGCCGTCGTGCTCAGCTTGACGCAGCTGTCGTCGAGTCATCCGGGACAATGCGCTTGTGCGGCGTCGGCAGCCCACGGCTGCGACGGCGCCCGCGACTGCCCGTGCCTCACCAAGCATGTGGTGTGCGGCTGCGCGCAGCCGTTTTACTGCAGCTGCCGCTTTCCGCGCTTCCTTATCGACCTCGCGACCACCGGTGCCGTCGACCTCACGGCCGCGCTCGATCAATGCTCGTCGCTGGACCTACTGGGCCGCGTCATCGCCGTACGTTATTCCTCAAGCCGCAAATGTCACGCAACTGGCGTAGATGCAACTTCGTCGCCTTGCCAAGCCTGTGCAGCGTAATCGCTTCCGCCACCCAATCCTCACAGTTCTTAAGCCCGTCGCGGTGGCCCCCACAGCCAAGTGGAACTGGGCGGGCGTGACCACCGGCAAGGCACCAACGGTGAAGCCACCACCGACGGCCCCGACGACAGCCATGGCGCCCCTGCGCCTGCAGGCCAAGCCTGTCGCCGCGTGGCTCGACGACCGCGCATCGGCACGTGCTTGTTGGTGGCTGACACAATTCACGGCGGAC
>JNBR01001420.1:0-56124 GCA_002081595.1 Achlya hypogyna | reverse complement strand
GCTCAGACGCAATGCACGGTGTTCCTGTCCATGGCATTAAGTTCGGTGGCCTTCCAGCCGGACCCCAAGTCCCTTCGGCGCGATGTGAGCCACTACGCCAAAGAGATCCTGCGCTTTTGTGACGGTGAGCTCGAGTACGACGGCCTTGCCGTCCATGCGCTTTGGTTGCTGGCGCGGGGTTTGCTTAGCGTCGCGGGACAGTGCCTCCCGGCACTTTTTACAGCGCTTAACGATCTTCTTGCCGCCATGATCAAGCGCCTTCCAGAGCTGGCGGGTCGACCGCTTCCCGCAGCCGACGCGCGCGTCATTGCCCCCGTCACCGTTTTGCATGGTACGTCGCCGTTCCATATGGGGGCCCTGCACCGCTGTGGTAGCCGACATTGCCTTCGCCTTGCAGTGCCTCCTGGACTTGGTCCAAACCGTGAAGCGGCTGGAAATTCCGGTGGCTGCTGCGGATGACATCGCCGCCAGCCTTACGGCCGTGTACAGCACCGGGCTTGAGGCCGTGCTTCAAGCGTGCCAGCAGCACCAGCTGCCGGAGGGCCACTTGCGCCTTGCACTACAAGTCATCCACACCGTGTTGCCGCCCGCGACGGCGGTGCCGCCGCCCTCTTCGGCGGACGAGTTCGACGACCCAGAAGAGATGGCGCTCCTGGCCGCGCTCGACATGGACGCGCTATTACCCCCAGCCGCAATCACGGTGCCTGTTGTCTCGTTTCACGCACTCGTGGTCCAGCGCGTGGCCGATCCCGTGGCTAAGGGCCTCCGCGCCGTGCTGCAGAAGCTCGTGCTTCTCGCACCGCAATCAGCTCTCGTGCTAGGCGCGCTTGGCGGCATCTTTGCACTCGCACCGACGACGAGCTGGGAGCTGCTGCTGGCGGCGACGGCTTCTCCCTCACTGCGCTTTGTACCACCCCGTGTACTTCGCGAGGCGGTGGCCCGCGCCACGGACGCGCCGGCGTTTGTCGCGGCCTGGGCGCAGACGCACCGGCGCGACGCACTCCCGCTCGAGCTCTGGCTGCTGGCGATGCTCGACCCGCGCTCTGATGACGCCGGTCGCCGCGACATCACACACGCTCTCGCAACGCACACACCACTACTGCGTACTGTGCCGCCGACGGCGCCGTGGCCCGAGCTTTGGGCAGCTTTTGCGACCAACGTCCGAGCCGCGTTTGAGCCACTGCCAACACTCTTCAGGTCCGGAGTAGCCGACGGCCAGAAGGGCTGGCTTACAGCTGTCCTGGACGGCGCGACGGCCGCTCTGCTTGAGGTTGCGGTGGAGCGACCGCAGTGGGGCGTGCTTCAGGCGCTGCAGGCGTCGCACGCGCCGTTCGGGGCCACGGACGTGCGACTGCTTGCGCGCCTGGCGGCAGGCACCAGCGCGACCCACCGCGCTGTGCGCTTTGTCGGGCGACTGTACGAGTGCGTGGCGGCGCTACTTGCTGCTTGTGGTGACTTGGCCCGCGGCGCGCACCTCGTGTTTCACGGCTGGCAGCGCGAGCTCTTCCCTAGTGCGAGCTACGCGGCACACTCGGCCGCGGCCCAGAGTTTGCTGCACGGGCAAGTGGCGTCGGTGTTTCGGGAAAAGCCCGGTCCGCCGACGATTTGGTTCGCGTCCAAGCTCGCCAAGCCGTGGGTGCAAGTCGTCGACGTCGCCCGTGCCTTCTTCGCAGTGCAGCACTATCCTACGCTTCTGCAGTGGTTCGCACAGGTACGGGCGCGCCGGCGAGAGAAGCGCAACTCAAAGCGCGTAGACGGCGGAGGTGTATCGGCTGTACGAAGGCGGCTTCCAGACGGCCCCGCTGCGCACGTTGCTGTACAACCTCGTGGATGTTGAAGGGTCGCTCGGGCTCGCGTCTTTTTACCCGATGGACTCAGACGCCTCACCGACGTGGGCACGGGAGGCCGACTACTTCGCCCGGGGTCTCGCCGCGCAAGACGCGAGATTCCGCCGCCTCGTTCTCGACGAATTCGTGTTGGAGCTCGTGACTCGGCGGCTGCATCTTGTCGTCGGCTCGGAGGACTGGGTGCCTCTGCTACAGCTGCTATGGGCTTGCGGCTACCACAGCGCGTCGGCGGCTGCCGGCGACTTTGCCGTGAGCCTGCAGTTGTGCACCCAGTACCTGGTGGCGCACCTCGACTGGCCCAAGGCGCACTTGACTTCCCCATTAACGTAAGGTTGAGCTAGCGACAAGCAGGGCACTCATGTGGCGTAGGTCGGTTCTGCATCGCGAGCTCATCGGGTTCGCGCATGGCTGCCTGGCACTCTGCGGGACCGATGCGCCATCGACCGTTGTGCGCTGCCTGCAGCTGATCACGCTGCGCTGCTTATACATGCGATCCGCGCTCCAGACACCCCCCCAGCCACCAACAGCGCCTGTCGCCGCAGCCTTCGACCGCATCAAGCACCTTCTGACTGTTGAGCATGGCGTGGTGTTTGCCTCAGCCCCGCCCATCGTCCTGCCGTCAGACGCTGGAAGCGTCATCAATGGCTTTCGCGCGCAAGGAGATTTGCTTGTGAGTCTCGAGGCCTTCCTCGCCGCTGTGAAGAGCTCACAGAACCTCGACCTTGCGGCCGTAGCAGTGCTGTAGCCGGCAAAAGATGCGTGAATATGCATTGACGCAATAGAATTTGACTACACGGGAAACCTGCCGTACCTTGTGCATCCATTTGGTAGGCATCAGGCAGTGCCCGTAATCGCACGTGGTTTTGCTTAATGTACAGCTTGACACCCTCGTCGAGCGCGGCAAGTCAATGATCTCATGGGCCTGCTGATGCCATCGGCAATGAGGTTGCGTCTGGGGCCAATGCCGCGATGATTGAGCAGCTGCTGGCCACGGTGTTGCCGACAAGGCATGATTGACGACGACATGTGCTGACTTGAGGAGTCAATCTGTGGGACTCGGATAACTGTGGAAACGGCTGGCGGTCTCGCAGACACATGCCGCTACAAGCTCGGCAGTATGAGGTGTGGCTGCCGCCGTGGACCGACCGAAGCGATGCGCTTGGCTAGGAGCGCATTGTCAAGCTGGAGCAATCGCTTGAGATGGCGCGGTTGCGCTACCAATGTTCGTCGGTAACCTCGGATTTCGTGCTGACGTGGTCGTAGCCCAGGCCGGTCGCATCAAGTACAGTTGCGCTCGACGGAGCTGTGAGCTCCCTTTTGCTGCGTAGAACACTCGAGACCGAGAACGCCAAGCTTCACGAAGACATCTCTACCGAGCGAGCAGAGCGGTGCGTCGGCTGCCCTGAGGCATGGGACTGACGCTGGCAGTGAGACGCTGATGAAGAATCGCCAAGTGAACGTTCTACTCGAGACCATCAAAGAGGAGAGGACACAACGCCTCGTCGATCTCGAGGCCGCGCACTTGCGCGAACGAGAGCTCCGGGCAATGTCCACAGAGGCGGTGCGCGCACCTGAGGTCGCCGACGCCGATTTGGTGCGTAGACTGTGGCAACCAAAGGCGCCATGCTGGCTCAAGAGGAAGCGAGCCAGAGCCGCGCCGAGATCGCGGGCCTTCGCGCTACGGTTCGCTGCAGCTCCAAGCTTCTACAGGTTTTCACATACAACTCCCACGCCTACCGGCAATTGAGCTACAGGCCACAGAGAAGGACTACTTGAACATACACAAAGAACTCGAGATGACTCAGCAACAGCTCCTGGAGACGCGGCGGTTGCAGGTGCTCATGGGCTCGCGCTGAGTGCTCGTAGAAAACTCATTGCTGCGACGGACGACGTAGCGCTTTGGACGGATCGGTACAACCAGGCGATGGTGGACTTGCACGTGGCCCAAATGAAGCTCACACAGAGCGCCATCGGTACCTCCATGCAACGAACACCCAACCCACCGCGACGCAGGCGCCAGTGCCAAGGAATCGGCGTTGACTGTAGTTTTTGTTATGCACGCCACGCGATGATGCCCAGTATTAGCGCGGGTATGGGGTGGTGTTTGCCGAGGCAGATGGCGAAGCTGTCAACATCCAACGCAACCCCTTTCATTGCGTCAAACAAGGTGCATCGCTCCTGGAACGAGTGCGTTACTCGTCCTAGGCACAGCCAAGTGGAACGGCGCCAAGGACGACCGAGCTCTGGCGCACGCCAACTATCTCAAGAAGCGCGACGGAGCTTCGCCGCTCCACGATATTCGACTCAATCGACATTCGGCGCCAGCAGAGCTAGGACCAGCGGATACCAGGTCCTTTGTTATCGTAAGCTTGACGCGTGATTGACACTGCAGTAGGCCTCAACGGCGCTCACGGACCAAAGCGGAAAGCACGAGGTGCGTTGCTCCGTTCCCAATTGCCTCATTTCGCAACAGAGACACAAACGGGTCCAAGTTTCTTGGCTACGGGCTCGGATTGCTCAAGAAGGACCACATAGTAACAGACCACCACGCCGAGTCAACCTTCAACGCATCGAACAACACTCTGGGAAAGTAATTCGCACTGTCTGCTGTGGTGTTGTGCAATGTTGTCGTCTGGAGGCACGAAAGCTACATGCTTTGGCAGATGAAAATGGGACTAGTTGGTGTGCGAAGAAGGCTTTTGGCGGTCTAGCACTTGCAGTTGTAGCCAAGCGTCGACACGATCATGGCGCAGCACTCAGCGCAAAGGTCATTCCACGACGGGATCGCAGACTGAGAGCCCATGGAACAGAGCTTGGTAGGCACAAGTTGTGATGGTTGGCCGCGCTGCCAGCCACGACCACGCACGGCAACCGGTTGCACAAGCTGGAGCAGTCCGCGATGATGGCCGTTGCGTTGGACGTTGAATTTTGGCCTGCGAGGCTCGGCGCCTCGAGAGCTCGCTCGGTACATGACGACTCGCACTGGTTCGCTGTGCAGGCAGACATCGCGATGACGTTTCTGCTGGTTTAGTATGGCCATCCTGTTGCTGTGTGTGTCGCTGAGGCTAAGCAGCCACCTAAGGACTTCTAACGTGCAGCGTGCAATTCATTCTCACACAAGCCCTTCTTTAGCGTAGCGCATTGCTCCCAATACCATAGCTCTTGGGATTCAATTGCTGGCCAGCTCACCGGAATCACATGCAGTCTTTTCGGCATGAACACCAAGGTAGTCACGGTCTCTGAACAAGTCGATTCACCAGCACCCTCTCCTCGGCCAACGCGCCAAGCCTCCATCTCCACCTGGTGATCCGCAGAAGCGGTGCACGAGAGCATGTTCCAGCACGTGCCGATGCAGGCAGCGTGGCGCACACGAACTCGCCCCGCGAATATTTGTCATTTCTCACACACATCTCAATCTACCAAATGCACCCAATCATGTGACGTTCCTTAGTTGATCAGGGTGCGTGATTGGCTGTGCAAGCGGCAGGGACGGTTCCGAGAAGTGCCACGGGTATTCCGACCTGAAAATAAATCGAGCAAACACTTGCGTGAAAATTATCCAAAATCACTTCGAAAAAAAGCAACGCGCTCCGCTGCGATTGGCGAAGCCCATGGGGTCGAGAGCGACGAAGAGGAACACGGCGCTGCGCCGCGGCTTTAACTTTGGACGGTCGACAGGGCAAGACGAGTGCTCGGCAAGTGAGGGGCCAAGCGGGAGGAGATGTCTGCACAGATTTGCACTGGATCAATGTATGGCTGAAATCCACTAATGAACGGTCGGGATACGGTCATGGGCGGCGGTGATTGGCTAGCTGTCGGCAAAGAAATGATCGATGTCACGGTGGTATTCGGATATTAGTCACAGGATCCGGATAAGAAAAGATGTAAAACGGCCGCTGTTTTCGCAACACCCAAAAAACCAACCACAGACATCGGCGTCGACTTCGCCGCCTTCGACTGCAAGACCCTGATGGACTCTACCACAGACACCGCCGCCACGACTACGCCCCTGCAGTCGCCTGTCGCTGCTGGAAATGCTACACCCACTGGGGTCACGGCTCCTGAGGAGACGACTGCTGTTGTAGCTGCTGCCTCGGCTGCTTCCACGGACGTCAGCGCCGACACGATGGTATCGCCGCGGCCAGTTAGCCCGCGCTCGTCTAGTTTCCCTCCGGGCTCTGCTGCTGCCGTTGAAGGAGTGGTTGCGACGTCGCCCCGAGCAGTGCCGGCTTCGCCCCGCAAGTCGGCGAGCTTTGTCCATCGCACGAGCTTTACGGAGGAGCCCAGCAAGTACCAGCATCCACTTGTGCCCGCAGAATTGCGCCAGGTGTATGCCGCTGGCGAGCAAAACGATGTGTTCCAGGTCCACTCCCTACACGATGTCCCGTCGGGTTTACCATCTTATAGTTTGTCGATCAAGCTGGCAAAGTGAGCGACGATGACGTCAAGGCGCTTGTTCGGGACGTACGCCATTTCACCTGGGTTTCACGGAGCTTATGCATCTTAGTTGGAGTCGCTGGACGTGGAATACATCAAGAAGATCTACACCGAATCGCTCCTCTTCGACAAAGCTGCGCAAGCGTCGCTGACCAACTGCTCGATCACGCCACTCGATGAGTTTGACTCGCTCCTGTCGGCGCCGGCCGACGCAACCGCCGCGTGGCGCGTTGCAGGCCTTGACGCCATCAACCGCGGCGAGGTCGGCGCGATGGTGCTTGCGGGCGGCCAAGGCACACGCCTCGGCTTCAACGGCCCCAAGGGCATGTTCGACATCGGGCTGCTATCCAAGAAGAGCCTCTTCCAGTTGTTTGCGGAGCGTATTGTGAAGCTTCAGGCGCTCGCCAAAGCCCACGGCCACCTCCCTGCAGAGCCCGTGATCCCTCTGTACGTGATGACAAGCGAAATGAATCACGACACGACGGCGCGTTTCTTCGAGGAGCACAACTACTTTGGCCTGGCTGCATCGCAGGTGGTATTCTTTCCCCAAGGGACGCTTCCGTGCCTGACCAAGTCTGGCCACATCATGCTCGAGACACCGACCAAGGTGGCTCGCGCCTCGGACGGCAACGGTGGCGTCTTCGTCGCGCTGCGCAAGCACGGCGTCCTGCAAAACATGCTCGAGCGCGGGCTGCAGCACCTGCACGTCTTCTCGGTCGACAACGCGCTCACCAAGGTCGCGGATCCGGTGTTTGTCGGCTACTGCATGGCCAAGAAGGCCGACATTGGGAACAAGGTCGTGTGGAAAACTGCCCCAGATGAGAAAGTTGGCGTCGTCGCCATGAAGGACGCCAAGTACTGTGTCGTCGAGTACAGTGAGCTCGACGCGGCCAATGCTGTTCTCGTCGACCAGGCGTCTGGGAAACTTGCTTTTGGCGCCGGCAACATTTGCAACCACTACTTCCACATGTACGTACCGCCTCTTCCCCGCCCCGCGCTCAGTGGTTTGTAGCCCGTTCTTGCACCGGGTGCTGACGTCGGTGGAGCTTCCTTTCCACATCGCCATGAAGAACATCCCCGCCGTGTCCACGACGGCGCCAGACGCCGCAACGCTGCCCGGCATGAAGCTCGAGGCCTTCATCTTCGACATCTTTGCCTACGCGAGCTCGATGGCCGTGCTCGAAGTCGCCCGCGAGGACGAGTTTGCGCCCGTGAAGAACGCCAACGGCGCCCAAAGTTCAGGATATACGGCCGACTCGCCTGAGTCGGCTAAGTTTCTCCTGAGTGCACAGGCCAAGCGCTGGATCGAGGTCGAAGGCGGCGACTTCTCGCTGCATTTGATCACCAAGGGCACCGCGCTTAAGCGCGGCCAACGCATGAAGCGCTGGACGCCGCGCGTGCTCGAGTTTAACGCTGCGACCAACACTATTCGCGCGTTCAAATCCGACAAGGCTAAGGCCAAGAAGAAGGCGGCGTCAGTAATCTCGTGCCAGCCATACAACAAGGAGCCAAACGCGCTCGTTTGCGCACTGGGCACAGGCAAGCGGCTCAAGCTCAAGTTTGACAGCGCTGAGGAGCAAGCGCGGTGGATCGCGCTCATCCAGGACGCACTGCGGCCAGACGTAGCCAACACACGCCTCTGCGAGGTGTCGCCACTCGTGTCGTACGAGGGCGAAGACCTGGGGCACCTTGCGGGGCGGCCCTGCACACTGCCGTTCTATCTCTCGGAGGTTACCAACCGCCGGCTGAGCCAGCGGTCGCTCTCGGTCGGCGAGTTCGTGTCGACTTCCGCGATGAAGACGCTGCAGGTGAAGCCGTCTGGTCAGAGCGCCATTGTGTACGAGCCGATCCCGGTGGCCACGGGCGCTGACGTGGTCATCGACACCAAGTTTGCGGCCGTGTCGCCGCTCGACGTCGGTGGGCTTCGCTCGCCGCCAACCGCCACCTTCGTCCCGGGTCACGGCCTCTCGGGCGTTGTGCTCGCCGTCGGGCCTGACGCACAAAACGTCCGCGTCGGTGACCGCGTCTGCGCCTACGTCCCGACCGGCGGCGCCTTCCGTGAGTTTGTCACGCTCTCAACCGACGCGTGCGTGGCTTCGGTGCCGCTGAGCATGGCGCTCGACCTCGCGAGCCACGTACCAACTACGGCGCTGCTTGCAACGGCCTTTGCTGCCGGCGTCCAAGCTGGCGACCGTGTCGTCGTCGTTGCCAACCACGGCGACATCGGGTACGTCCACCGCCGCCTGCGCCGGTCGCCCACTCTCTTGTAGGTACGTCTTGGCCCAGCTCGCGGCGGGCCGCGGCGCCGACTGGATCGGCGTTGTCACCCATCGCCCCGAAGCCTTTGCGGGCCTGGACGTTGTCGCAGCGTCGTCGCTGGCCGAGATCGAAACCGCGTGCGCAACCGCCAACGCCGGCGCATCCCCCAGCTGCGTGATCGACGTGGCCCAGTGCGTGGCGACGGCAGCAGCGGCGCCACCGCAGTTCGCACCAGCGCAGCTTGTCGACATCATCGACGCCATCGCGAGTGATACACTGCACTTCCCCGCTGCGCTCGTCGTGGAGAAGCCGTTCGAGTACTTTCTGGACGCGACGGCCGAGTCGCTCATGGCCGAGCCTGTGAGCGTGGCACTGCGCCTGACACCGCCCAAGCTCCCCGACGACCTCGTGCGTCGTCTCGAAGAGGCCAAGCAGGACCAGGTGCTAAAGGTACGTCCCACGGCGGCGTTCGTTGCTCACAGATGCCCAGTTCTACCGAGAGAATATGCTCTCGAACAAAGAGATCGACCAGCTCATCCACGACGTGAGTTGATTGCGGCGATGCTGGGACTCATGTGCGGCGCTAGCTCGAGTTTCTGGACTTCGATCACCTCGCGTCCATCTTCAAGACATCGATGGCGTCGGACCACGCGCCGACAGGACAACTGGAGCCTCTGGACTCTGCGGACTCACTGGCGGCGACATCGGAGGAAGTGCTCGAGTCGTGGGCAACGACGGGGCTTGCAGCTATCGCGCACAACCAAGTGGCGGCGCTCGTCCTCAGCGGCGGCCAGGGCACGCGCCTCGGCTTTGCCGGCCCAAAAGGCATGTACAACATCGGCTTGCCATCGGGCAAGTCGCTCTTTCAGCTCTTTGCGGAGCGCATCGTGCGCCTGCAGCAGCTGGCCGCGGCGGCGTTTCCCGACGTACCTCAAACCATCTTGCTGCCGCTGTACGTCATGACAAGCGCTATGAACCACGACACCACCGTGGTGTTCTTCAAGCAGCACGCGTACTTTGGGCTCGACCCGGCACAGGTCTTTTTCTTCCCACAAGGAACGCTGCCGTGCTTTACAGTCGACGGCAAGCTCATGCTCGAAAGCGCGGGGAAGCTTGCGACGGCGTCTGACGGCAACGGCGGCATCTACGCAGCGCTGGCCAAGTCCGGCGCCTTGCGCCGCATGGACGAGAGCGGCGTACAATACGTGCACGTGTTCTCGGTCGACAACGCGCTGTGCAAGGTGGCCGACCCGATGTTCATGGGCTACTGCATCCAAAAGGAGGCCGACTGCGGTAACAAAGTGGTGTGGAAGGCGCGGCCAGAAGAGAGCGTCGGCGTCGTTGCCAAGCGCGGCGGCCGGTACTGCGTGGTCGAGTACAGCGAGATGGACAAGGCGACGTCGGAGCTGCGGGACTCGGCAACCAACGAGCTTGTCTACGGCGCGGCCAACATCTGCAACCATTTCTACACGCTGTAGCTTGGGCGGCTTAAACGAGGGGGGCTCATCGTACTGTAGGACATTCCTCAAGGACGTCGTGCTGCCCAACATGAGCCTGCAGTATCACGTGGCGCACAAGAAGATTCCGATGGCAGATGACTCTGGCGCGACGTTTACGCCGACGACCAACTCGGGTGTCAAGCTGGAGTCGTTCATATTCGACGTCTTCCCGCTCTCGCGGCGCATGGCCGTGCTCTCGGTGCCGCGCGACGATGAGTTTTCGCCTGTGAAGAACGCGCCGGGCGCTGCCGTCGACTCACCTGACACAGCCCGCGCCATGCTTGGCGCGCAAGCCAAGCGCTGGCTGGCGCCGCACGTGCGTCGGCCTGCCGCCCTCGACGCCCTCGCCTACGCCGAGATCTCGCCGCTCGTGTCCTTTGCCGGCGAGGACCTCAATGAGTACGTGGCCGCCTTGACGCCAACGACCACGACGCTCGTGCTGGACACCAAGGACATGCCGGCGTCGGCCCACTGTGTGCCCACAGCTTTGCGCCACCGACTGCACGAAGCCGGCCAAGCGCACGTACTGCAGTTCGTCGATGCCGGCCGCGTCTCGCGCTTCGACGCCGCGCTTCTGCTGCATGATCTCGCGACGATCGACTTCGCCAGCCTCGCCGCGAGCTTTGAGCGGTCGATGGCGCCACCGTCGGTGCCGGCCGCGCTCGAGCCGCTCACGACCGAGGTGGACGTGCTCGAGACGGCGGCCGACAAAGCGTTGTGGCGGGACACAGGCCTTGCGGCACTCAAAGCGGGTAAGGTGGCAGCCCTGGTGCTTGCGGGCGGCCAGGGCACCCGCCTGGGCTTCGACGGGCCCAAGGGATTGTATGACATTGGCCTTCCGTCGGGTGCGACGCTGTTTGAGCTCTTTGCGCGGCGACTGCGCAAACTCGAGTTGCTCACAGGCGGCGTCGTGCCGTTCTACGTGCTCACGAGCGGCCTCAACCACGACGCAACCGTCGCCTACTTTGAGCGGCAGCTTTACTTCGGGCTGCAGCCGAGCCAAGTTGTGTTCTGCGCTCAAGGCACGCTGCCTTGCCTCACTACGGCCGGGAAGCTCATGCTTGCAACGCCCGGTGCTCTGAGCCGCGCGCCGGACGGCAACGGCGGCGTCTATCGTGCGCTCCGCGTCAATGGCGCACTCGACGACATGCAGGCCCGCGGCGTCGAGTACTTGCACGTGTTCTCGGTCGACAACGCGCTGTGCAAGGTGGCCGATCCGATGTTCATGGGCTACTGCATCGCCAAGGGCGCCGACTGCGGCAACAAAGTGGTGTGGAAAGCACGGCCGGAAGAGAGTGTCGGCGTCGTTGCCAAGCGCGGCGGCCGGTACTGCGTGGTCGAGTACAGCGAGATGGACAAAGCGACGTCGGAGCTGCGGGACCCAGCGACCAACGAGCTTGTCTACGGCGCGGCCAACATCTGCAACCACTTTTACTCCATGTACAATCTCCATGCGGCGTGCCCGCGTCTGATTGCGTATGGCGGCGTAGGGAGTTTCTGATGCGGTGCTGTGCGGACGACGCCGCCACGGCGTACCACGTGGCACACAAGAAGATCCCATACGTAGACGCCGCGACGGGCGTTGTCGTGGACAAGCCCACGGCCAACACGGGCATCAAGCTCGAAGCCTTCATTTTCGACGTGTTCGCGCTCGCCTCGCGCATGCAAATCCTTGCCGCTTCCCGCGACGAGGAGTTTGCGCCAGTGAAGAACGCACCAGGCGCCGCTGTCGATTCGCCCGACACGGCCCGCGCCATGCTCTCGGCGCGCGCCAAAGCGTGGGTGACAGCTGCGGGTGGCTCCTTTGCCTCGCCCGACGGGCTTTGCGATGTGGACCCGCTCGTGTCGTATGACGGCGAGGGCCTCGAGCATCTCGCGGCGGCGCCCGTCAAGCTGCCCGCGTACATTACGAGTCCGACTGCCAGTCGTAAGGCTTCGGCGGCTCCGAGCCGGCCGAGCGCGACGGCCGAAACGCCGATGGCCCGGGCACCCGCGGCCAAGAAAGACAAATGCGTGATCATGTAGACAAACGATATGCCCATTGAATGCACCGTGCACTTACGCAAGGCTGCTGTTTGGGGTCGCGGCTGGAAGCAGCGAGGCCTCGTCGTCGAAGCTGCTGCGAGGGGTCGCGTCGTCGTCGGTGGCGGCCCGCTCCTTGGCGAGCAAGTCGTAGGCGGCGGCACCGCGGAGGCCCTTGGTCTCAGGGACCCACTTGGCGATGAAGAGAAAACACAATACCGAAAGGAGGCTAACGCAGCATTGAGCCGCTCAAAGCTGACGAGCAACGTACCCGCAGATGAGGTAGAGCTTGGCGATGCCGTTCTTTTCGACGTCTTTGTGGCCGGCGCCAAGCGCCTTGATCATGCCCAGCGTGCACGTGGCCACAAACACGTTGCATGCGTAGCTGATGGCCATGAAAACGCCCATGGCCCGCGACCGGATGGCGCTTGGAGTGAGCTCGCCGAGGACGACCCTAGCACCGGCGTTAGCATTGAGAGAGGGAACCGCGCGGTGCCAGATGACGGCGCCAAGACCGATGGCGAAGCCCGCGACGAAGACAAGCACGCAGACGACAGCGAGCACGCCCTGCAGCTTGTCGCTGAGGTAGAGTAGCGTGTAGCTGAGCACGCCCAGGGACAGCGCCATAGCCGCGCTGCTTATGAGAAGCAGAATCTTGCGGCCGCAGTAGTCTACTGGGGAGTGAGCGAGCGGGCAAGGGCCGCGACCCACCGACGAGGTACACGGACGCAACGGTCGTAATGACGTTGATGGTGCCGACGGACGCGGTGGCCATGATGGGCTGGTCGACGCCGGCGAAATGGAAGATCTTGGACGAATAGAGCATGACGGTGTTGATGCCCGTCATCCTAATGGCAGTGGGGAATCGGGACGGAGAGCGTCGTTACGCTTGAAAGAAAACGAGAAAGCTGCCGATGAGCATCGGGCGCTTGTATACCCACAGCCCGCAGAAGGTGATTTCCTACACGGCTCAGGGCTCAGGGGCGGCCCGCGAGGCCGCTGGTACCTTGGGCTCGCTCTTCTTATCATTGTTCATGTCGTGGAGAATGGTCTTGAGTTCGACGTCAATGTCCGTCTCGTACACGGGGTTGCGGAGGCGAAAGAGTTGCGCCCGAGCCTTCTCGTCGGCGCCAGTTGCGAGCAACCAGCGCGGGCTCTCGGGAATCCAAGGCAGCAGCATGCACTGGAGCACCGCCGGCACGCCAAGGAATGCGTTCACGTACTATGTGAACCGTTTATGGGATGAAAATGACAGGAACAGGACGTACGCGCCAGCCCGATGGGACGGATGAGACGAGGCCGTACCCAAGGAGGGAGGAGCCAAGGATCCCGATCGTAAGCATGAGCTGGTGCAGCGTTGTAATCTGGCCTCGGCAGTCCGTGGGAGACATTTCGGCAAGTAGAATAGGCGTGACGTTCGTGACGATGCCGCAAGCAAATCCAATGATGGTTCGGCCAATGTAGATGTCACCCTTGGTTCGGGCAAGAGCACAGGCGAGGGCACCGGCAACAAAGAGCACGTTGTTTCCAAGAAGGACCTTGCGCCGTCCATAGGTGTCGGCCATGGATGCCGTAAGCAACGCGGACACCCATGCTCCAATAAGGACGAGCGACGATGCAAGCTCGATCTCACCGTCCGAGAGTGCAAAATCCACGAGGATCGAGCCGGTCGCGTTCTCGGCAATGCACACATTAAGCACACAGAACCCGTAGCCCCAGAGGAAGGAGCTGAGCGCCACTAGGTACGCGGCGAGCTTGAGGTTACTGCCAGCGCTCGTGGCGCGCGTCGGCGGCGGCGACTCGGACATGAGGAGCGTCTCGCGCAGCGGCAGATCTTGTTCCATAGAGGCGGAAGATAGGATTTGTATCGAGTCTCACAGGTGACGCTTCACATCAACCTATCATAAATTCGGCACAAATGCCAAAATTAATCACGCTAAATGTGGCACCATGTCGTGGCGCTGCTGGCGTCAAACAGCGAGCGCTCAGGAGCTCCAAACATGGCTCCATGTCCAGCCTCTAAGGCGACGAGGTTTGGCACGGCCAGGATGTGGGCGCAGTGCGCCGCAAAGATGCGCGAACCAACCGGACTGCGAGGTCAAGCGTCAACTGGGCACGAAACTTGGCCTTACGGTTGCGCTGATGCAAATATTCGTCCACAACGAGTTGCATGCGGTGCAAAAGCTTAAAACGAGAGGAAATCATGGCGGCAAAGTCGGTCGCTACCGTTCTCGTGCAGTGTTTTCCGACAATTTGACGTGCAAATTGAACTGTTTTGTTGACCCTGGGACAGTGCACCGGACCTGATGTGAATAAAACCATGATGCTAAAGTAGGTTAAACAGGATTTACCACTGGGTAGATCATCCTTTGGCTTCTGTTGTCAGCGTTTCGATTGGCTGAGTAAGAGTTTAGCGTCATTTTGCACAGCGTTAATTACCAGCGCCACACTCACACTGTACCTCAAGATAAAATTGAAGAGATTGCGAGCGAGTCGTACTCAAGATGGGCAATGTAGCGACGTCAAGGCCCGGCGCAGACTGACCGAGCTGTTCGTAGCGCGCTTCTCGACTGGTGCAAGCTGCCACTAACGGCGACGAAGCCATGGTCGAGCAGCTTCTGTCCAAGGGCGTGAGCCCTACGTGGGCAATGCCAACGGCATGCCTCCGGCCGTCGCGCGCATCTCTCACAACGCGTAGACTGGAGCTTCGGCGCTGCACGAGGCAGCTGCCAATGGACACACAGCAATCGTGCGACGCCTCATGGCGGCGGGTGCAGACGTAGACGCTATGGATGCCGTACACCCCCTCTTCTTCCGAGTTTATCGTAGCCAAATGGAGTTGTAGAGCGGAGCCACACCGCTGTACAAGGCTGTCGACAGCGGCCATGGAGACGTCGTCGCCTCGCTTCTGGGCTCTGGCGCGAATGCCTGCCTGTCGAAGCATGTACAAAACCCAGTTGGTGTCCGAAGTGGCCATCAATGCCGTAGGAACAGGGCACGCCACTGTCACTTGCCATCAAACTCGATCACCTGCACATTGCGCGGCAGCTCCAGGTCGCAGCGTACCCTGATGCATGCGAGGTACCTCCTAGCTCCGATTCACCTCTACAGATGCGCCCATAGGTCGCGATGACGGATGTCATTGTCATGAACGGAAGCCCGCTGGGTTTTGGCGCGTCGGGGGCTGTCTACAAAGGCACCTACTTAGACCGCCCGGTGGCCATCAAAATGGCCAATCGAACTGGCGGCGACGCCTTGCGCCGAGAAGCGCAAGTGCTCCGACGGTGCGGTTCTTTACACATCGGGCATGGATTGAGATCAAGTGCGCAGGTGTGCCTCGCCCTATCTGGTACCGCTGGTGGCGACTGCTGACCTGGACTCGGATGAGCCCAAAATGCTCACCGAGCTCATGACGGGTGGCGACTTGCAACGACTTTTAGCGGGAGAAATCAGCGCGGACCCTGTCTCGCCACTCGAAGTTGCGTGGGTTGTCGCTCACGCTCTCGTCGATCTCCACGGCGCCGGCTATGTACATCGCGACATCTCGACGAAGAATGTGCTCGTCTGTGCTCGCCATTACATCAAGCTCGGCGATCTCGGCAGCGCGACTGACAGCGCGCATGTGATGGCTACGGCTCACGAAGGTGCGCTGGCATACTCTGCCCCCGAAGTCTTGGTGTCGCCGGCGGCGTACACGTTCGCGGCGGACGTTTACTCATTCGGTGCGCTACTCTGCACTGCGCACCTGGGCCACGAGCCCTTCGCCTACACGCAGATCAGCGACTTCGCCCTTCGCTCGGGCATCATCGATGGCACGCTGCGCCCGACGATACCAGACACTTGTGAGCCGTGGGTGCGCCAGCTCATCACGGAATGCATGGCGTCGGATCCTGCGGAGCGACCGTCGGCCGCGAGGATCGTCGCTGTGCTCGCGGCGGAGGGTCGGCGCGCAGCCGTTCGAGCCCTGGCTGCACAGATGGAGGCAAATAGGCGTGCCAGCCAGGCCTTCGCCCATTTTTCATCTCCCCCGAGAGCTAGCTATGTCGCCAGCTACCCACAGTTGGCCAGTAGGCCGCCCACTGCCACTTCAATTTGTGCCCCGACTGAGGTAAAACACGACGCTAAGCTACCTATAGCCTCCAAGTAGGTGCAACGATTGGCACTCGTTAGCGCCATCAAGCGCGGAGAGCGCTCGTACGCACACGATTTGTACAAGCAGTGCTACGACGTCATATACGAGGTACTGGCATTTGACAAGAGGTTGAGACAAATATCTACTCGCTTAGACAAATCCGAACCAGCTCATGCAACCGCCCAAGGCACCGCTTGGGACTGGCGGCTACGGCGCCGTGTTTCAGGCTACGTACAGCGGCCATCCTGTCGCTGTCAAAGTGGCTCAACGCACTGGCGCCGCGGCCATGCTAAACGAAATTCGATTGATGGCAGAGTACGACATCAAGGATGCCAGAAAGGTTTCATTGCTGCGTAGAAACCAGTCGCCGTACATTGTGCCATTGCTGGCCGTCATGGGGTATCGTTCAAGTCAGCCTAAGATGCTACTGGAGCTCATGGACGCTGGCGACCTTCACCAGTACCTCAAGGACACCCGCACCGGCCGCTCCACCTTGGTTTCCGTCTCTGCCCTCGAGGTCGCGTGGGTCGTCGCTCATGCACTCTGGGACCTCCACGAGCGCGGTGTTGTGCACCGCGATGTCAAGAGCCAGAACGTCCTTTTGTGCTCGAGAAACTACATCAAGCTCGGTGACCTTGGCATCAGTCGCGTTTCGGCAGGTGCTATGACCCCTGAACGTGGCACACTGCAGTACATGGCGCCCGAGGTGCTCAAGACCAGCGGCACGTACGGTCCTGCTGCCGATATCTACTCGTTCGGCGTTCTCTTGACGGAGCTAGACACTCTCGAGGCGCCGTATGCAGGCTCGAAGCTGGGCGTGCTTCAGATCCGCGACGGTGTCTTGTCCAACTCGCTGAAACCGAGCGTCAGTGCTTCGTGTGCTCCGTGGCTGCGAGACCTCGTGACTGCCTGTTTGGAGCATGACCCCGACATGCGACCGAGCGCCGAAGAGATCGTAGCGACGCTGGCGCCTTTGTGGCACACCAAAGACTCGATGACGCCATTGGGCACCAAATTGTTTCAAGTTCCTGCCAAGGGTGCTGCGGGCGAGAATGCCTCCCACAGTAGCTCTCGCAACAGTACCTGGGTTTGTATTCCGCCTCTTGTTGGGCGGGCATTCACTGTGTTTGCGTTGTGTTGTAGAACTCATCAGTGGCGTCGACCGAAGCGATGACAGAGGAACCGGCGACGATGACCTCGGCTTTGACTTGTGAATCATGCCGAACCGACAATGACATGCTCGCAGCGGCCTGCAGTTCGTGCCAAGTACCTTTACCGAGCGTGCGGGTGAAGCTGTCGCTGGCAGCCAAATGGCTGACGTATTGGATCAATCGCAAGACGCCGATCAACGCGGAGATTGCCTGCTTGACGTGCCGCTACACCAATGCAGTGACACAAGAAATGTGCATTGCTTGTGGTTCAGAAATGCCGCCGGACGAGGCGAAGCTGCGCATCATGGTCAAGCGCATGCAGCTCGTGGAGCGCCTGGCCAAGGCATCATGATAAAGCGCGGCGTCGATTATTCGGAAATAACTGGTGAGACTTTGCTTCTTGTCTACCGTACAACCGCTGTACCCATGTGGTTGCATAACACATTGTACGCCAGCGTCGCCAAGTTATTTTTCCAAAAAATTACAGATATAGTTGTTGTATGAGCCAGCCTAACAACATCACCATAGAATGCAGCAGCAGAGGAAGCCAGCCGTTCCAGCAACCTCGGTGAGCTGCCGCTCCCTTGGCACAGGAGCAATCCGCAGCCCTCTTCCTCTGTCATCGATGTGGCTCCTCGCACCCATTCGATTCCGCTGCAAAAGTCACCGTATTAAAATAATGTCAAACTCAAACACTTGGCTTCGTTTCTGTATGCTTGGTCAAATTATAATTAAATTGTGTCACATGTTTTAAACTTCAACTTGCCCTGCCACTTTGCCTTTCACCAAGGGCATCTTCACGTGCGCACTTAATTGAGAACGACATTTAAATCTTTCACGCCATACGAATTGCTTGTAATAAAATTGGACTACCGGCAGGAAGCCTCGCGACTGTGAGTTTCCCTTGGAGCGAAACGTGCGCACCTAAAACGGCTGCCGCGTCGCGGATCCACGGATGTCCTTGAATAGTGTCCAGAGGAGCCCAGGGGCTTCTTTGGTGCTTACACCATTTACCGTACCGCGCCGCTCTTATCGCTTATTACAGCAACATCCAGGGACCTCCCTGGCGCCCTACTACCGATCAAACTTTGCCAGTGGCCCAGTTGCTTAGCCCTGCGCGTCATAGAATTGTACAATGGATGCGTGTGTTTGATGTAGTTAATCCAATGAAACAGTGCGATGCAATCAATCCGTTCGGAACCATGCCATCGTTGCCGAACCTTTCAGCCGAGCGATAGGTGTTAAGCGATAGGACTACTTGTGTGTGGAGCTGAGCTCGATAATACAGCCGCAACTCGTGCGATCGTCGGAGGCCATACCAGTGTTCTACGCTCATGGGTGTTTATCAAGGCATACAGTGTGCGACTCAACTGTATGGGGGCGCAGGTAGCGCACTGGTACATGCTTGTTGGTAGACCGCACGATGCCGAACAATGTTCAATGCCTTGCTGCCAAGAAGGAACGCTTCACGTGGCATCTCGAGTTTCGAAATAGTCTTACGCGCATACCGTAAAGTTCGCTCCGCACTTTAGAGGGGCGCACGATCCAGGGGTCGATCTGGCGTCATTCGTCGATTTGATCCGAGCCCCATGCTTCGCACTTTGGCTTCGCAATCTGCCGTGGCGCGCCGTGCGTCCACCCGCGCCTTCTCGTCCGCTCCGGTGCGTAGTTCATTAAGGTGCTTCGCCTGATGTGGCTGTTTGCAGGAGCGTGTCCCGCTTTTCATCAACGGCGAGTTCGTCCAGTCCAAGACGACCCAGTGGATCGACGTGCGCAACCCGGTATGTGTACCAACATGGTTGCTGATGTGGCTCAAGAAGCATCTCTAGGCGACAAACGAGGTTGTGTGCCAGGTGCCCGAGGCCACGCAGGCTGAGATGCAGGCGGCTGCCGACGCGGCCAAGGAGGCCTTCAAGACGTGGAAGGAGGTCCCAATCCAGCATCGTCAGCGCGTGATGCTCAAGCTTCAGGCGCTTGTCCGTGAACACACGGAGGAGCTCGCGCATTCGATCACGAAGGAGCAGGGCAAGACGCTGGCGGATGCCCGTGGCGACGTGTTCCGCGGTCTTGAGATCGTCGAAGCGAGTTGTGGCATTGGCAACCACATGATGGGCGAGACCCTCGGTGGTCTTGCCAACTCGCTTGACACCTACTCGTACAAGCAGCCTCTGGGTGTGTGCGCCGGCATCTGCCCGTTCAACTTCCCGGCCATGATCCCGCTTTGGATGTTCCCTGTCGGCATCACGACGGGCAACACTTACATCCTCAAGCCGTCCGAGAAGGACCCGGGGGCCGCCATGATTCTCGCCAAGCTCGCCAAGGAAGCTGGTGTGCCTGACGGCGTTCTCAACATCATCCATGGTGCCAAGGACTCGGTCAACTTCATCTGCGATGCGCCCGAAATCCGTGCCATCTCGTTCGTGGGTGGCAACAACGCCGGAGAGTACATCCACGCCCGCGGTACGGCTAAGGGCAAGCGCGTCCAGGCGAACCTTGGCGCCAAGAACCACGCCGTCATCCTTCCCGACGCCGACAAGGAGCAAACCATCAACGCCCTTGCCGGTGCGGCTTTCGGTGCCGCTGGCCAGCGCTGTATGGCACTGTCCGTCGTCATCTTCGTGGGCGAAACGAAGGAATGGGTTCATGACATTGTGGAGAAGGCCAAGACCTTCACGGTCAACGGCGGCCTCGAGCCCAACACGGATGTCGGCCCGCTTATCACGCCCGAGTCCAAGAAGCGCGTTGAGGACTTGATCCAGGCCGGCGTCGACGCCGGTGCCGACCTCCTCCTCGACGGCCGGGGCGTCAAGGTGCCTAAGTACCCGAACGGCAACTTCGTGGGCCCCACGCTGCTCAACAATGTTGATGTCAAGAACCCCTCGTATGTCGAGGAGCTTTTCGGCCCCGTGCTTGTGTGCTCGAGCGTCGACACCCTCGACGACGCCATCGAACTCATCAACGCCAACCCGTACGGCAACGGCACGTCTATCTTCACCCAGTCGGGGCCCGCGGCGCGCAAGTTCCAGCACGAAATTGACGTCGGCCAGGTCGGCATCAACGTGCCGATCCCGGTGCCGCTGCCCTTCTTCTCGTTCACGGGCAGCCGTGCGTCCATCCGCGGTGACCTCCACTTCTACGGCAAACAAGGCGTGCAGTTTTACACGCAGACCAAGACGGTCACGGCCCAGTGGGAGTTTGGCAAGAAGACGCAGTACGGCACCGTCATGCCGACGCTTGGGAAAAAGTAATTTCATGTTTAATGCCATTTCGTGAGCTTGTGCGGTCGGTCGCCCCATAGAAGCCGGTAGCAACGAGGGAAAACGTTACCAAAGCCAACGCTCGGGCGTCTGATCGCCGATGAACTCGCAACGAGCGCTGGCAACCGATTGCCTTCGACATAGTCCCTAGCGTTCTCATTACCAGCTTGTGGGACCGCTTTCTCATTACCAGCTTGTGGGACCGCTGGACAAGCATGGGGTTGGGAATCCTTGCCGTCTGAGCAAGCCAAGCTGGCAGGAACATATGCCATGAGCTACGTCGTGCCAGGCAGTGTACTCTTGTTCTAGTTAAGCTATTCGACAAGATGCTCCAGTTTATGGGCGCGGACAAAAGACGACGTCAGGCGGGCGAGAACGGCAGGGGAGTAACCGGAGAAGCCGTACTCGAACGTTAAAACATCGCCGAGGACCGCCTTCGCATCGAAGCGGAGGATGCCAGCGTACTCTTCCATCGGGTTGGCCACCACGAACCACATCATGGATGGGTGGATGCGGTCCTCGCCGATTGTCAGTGCGGAATCTTTCGGGTGCTGTAGCGGGCCAGCACTACCGTCTGTCACCACTTGAAATCGAACCTCGACGCTTGTCTTGGCCACGGCAATGCTCGTAATCTTGCACTCGTAGCTCCTGTTGTAGATGCTCCACTGTGGAGGGTCGAACGCGATGTGGCGCGTCATATACGCGCGCTGAAACTCGACACAAGGGTTGCTGCAGGTAGCTATCCATGGGTGCAGGTCGTACGTGCGGCCTTTTTGTAGGATTAAGACGTTTGGCGACGCAAGAATGTCGCGGATGGGCGATCGAAAGAGGACGGCCCGGGTGTCCGGTGCAAGCACACCACCATACCTTCGCAGAAAGGCCATCCAAATGGCATCGCTGGATTCAACAAGGGCCGCCTGAAACTCCCGGCACACAAGGCCTAGTCGGAGGACCTCATGAGGAAGCAGGTAGCCGTCAACCGCCATGGGCACGAGCACCGTTGCGAGCACAGCCGCCATGGCTCTTGACCGGCAGATTTTGTGGTTTTGTGTGTCGATGGATTGTCATGGGAACTACTAAATGTGGCACATACCATTTATACGCTTTATAACAGTGCCTTAATTAACTTATTTTCCAGCATCCTGATTAGGACGAATGATTCATCCAATCAGCGGCGCCCAAGTATTCTTGCAACGGATGCTGCCGAATCGGCGGAAGAGCGACGCGATGGTGGCGGTGCCAGTCGAGGACGACGACCTCGAGGCCGCAGGGTCCAATCCTCTGACCAAGCAAAGCATGGCTGCAGCGGCCATGCTCCCTGTGGTCTACCTCTCCACAGAGACCGAGGATAAGGAGTGGGCAGTCAAGTTTCGACGCCATGTTCGCCACTCGGTGCTCTTTGCGTGCGCTGCTGAGTGTCTTACAACGTGCTTCGTACCACAATGGTCACACGAAAGTACAGGCATCAACCTCAGTGCCACAGGCCTAAACCTTCTTGGACCGTTCCTTGAGGGCTGCGCGTTGACGATCCAACGAGCCACAAGTCAAGACGACTGGAAACGTGCATGCCGCTACTTTCGCAGTGTCTTTCTTGGGTATCCATTTGCTTTGGTGATCTCGATTACTCATGGCACATTCTTTTAGCGTCTTTACAAGTTATTGCTTCATGGTCGACCACGCCGGTGACTTGGTCGCTCGAAACGGGGTCCTCGGCCCGCTCTACATTCTCTCAACTATGTGCTATGCATCCATAGCATTTCTCGTCGGTCAGTGGGCTATGTCGTGGGCCATTGAAACGCGCCGATTTCCGCGCCACCTCCCACCCATATTCTACCTCTGGAATTTGCTCTCGACATTCATCGGTATCGTATTTCTCATCGCCCTCGTTGGTCCAAGAGGGTTTGTGCGGTATGCAGACGACAAACCGATGTGATGGCTAACTCGCATCTCAGAGACCCGAAAGACGCGCGATTTCTTGGAAGCATCCCGATCAACGAGGCCGTTGAGCTGCTAGTAGGCATGCTCATGTCATGTCTGGGCATCTTTGCTTCTATGTACGTTGGGCACGGCAAGTATGACGGTGTTGTCGACTGGGGTGCTTGGCGATGCAACCTTGCCTCCGTGCTGTTCCTCGTGCTGGCCTATGGCCTCAGCTACTTTGTGCCATCCGCCGTCCAAAACGTCGTCGTTGCCAAGTTCGTATCTTCGTTTTGCGGCTCTCTCTCGTGCTTCTCTACAGCAATTACCTCAACGATGGTGAGCATAGGCACTATCGTATGCGCTGACATTGAACTAGATCCTCGTCGAAGACAAGAAGAAGCCGATGGCGCTCCTTAGTTTCGGCGTCTCAGCTCTTACGGCGCTCGTCTTCGTACCCTATTTAAGAAAATGATCTTGGCTTCGGGTTGAACGCTCTGAGCTTAAGTCCAAACACGCGCTGATGCGATGGCTCTTCCAGACGTGATCAGCAACATTAATGGCGCATTTAAACTCATGACTACAAACATTGTGGTAACATCAAGAGGTGTTCTCGTGCTCGAGGTCAACAAGCTTGAGTTTTCTCGACTTGTGTGGCATGGCAGCAGCCAACATGGCGACTGCAGCTTGGGTCTTCGCCGATTCTGCCAAGAGTCGCGCTTCCATCTCGCTTTGCGCGCGCCGCATCTCGTCGATTAAATGAACACAGCGTTCCACGGTCGCCTCGAGATTCTTGACGTAGTCAGGACGTTCGCAGCTGTCGTCCTCTTCCGGTGTGTCGTTCACGGAGATGGTTTTGAAGAAGTACGACCCGCCGGTCTTAGTCTTTTTGGATTTGAGCCGAGCAAGGAGTTTGGTGCGCCACCGCACGGGCACCGACGTCTCGGCACGTAACACAGTCATGGCGTGATTGAAGCGGACCAGAGCCGTCACTTGGTCAAGAATGTCTTCGATGGACTTGGTCATCGTTGCAATGAGGGCATTGAGAAGCACGATCGCAATGGCGAGAAAGTGGAACATGAAGCACACAGTGAGCACGTACTGCTGAGGGTACCCGAGTGTGTACAGCATCACGTCCGGATTCGAGAGCCCAAACATCACGAGGTACGTTGAGACGAACGCTTCAGGGAAAGAGGTAAAACCCGGAAGGCCTTGCAACAGAGCAAAGTACACGCATGTGAGGCCCATCTGGAAGACGGAGTACAAGACGAGGAAGTTGCGCACGTCTCCGAGCATCTTGAGCACCATGGTTATCATTGGCCCTGTCCAGTCGTGCATGCGCAAGATTTCGAGAAAATTGAGGTATAGCAGCAAGACCACTGGGGCAAGGAGCAGTCTGGTCGTATCGGGTGGCAACACATTGAGCGGCAGGATTAAAAGGATGCTGTAGACGAGCATCTGGAAACAGTTCCACACCGAGAGGAGGTAGCGATGGGGCGAGCCTCGAAACTCGAGGATTTCCCAGCCAACGACGTACAATGTCGCAAGCCACTGTACCGCTTGGTTGAAACCCATGAATGTGTCATGTGCAGCATTGGTAGGAGATCCAAGGCCTGCCATCACAAAGAGCGTCACGATTCCGGCGCTGGCTGTCGCTGGAGCCACGAGGGCGGTGCAGATTACGGCGGCAACCATCCGGTTGGAGGGCCCGGTCGTAGCGTTGCAATGCCTCGCAACAAGTTTTCGTACGCTCCTGCGAGCAAGCCCACGACCGCGCCAAGAGGACCGGCGCTTGGACATGACCACGGGAATCTTCGCCACAGCAGCCTTGGTCGTCGCAAAAAGCTGAACGATCCGGGTGCGCGTCAATATGACCACCTTCTCATAGCAGTAGGTGACGACGATGGCACCGCAGCAAATGAATACAACGTCAAGCCAGATAAAGAGCGTCGTGTAAAACGTGCCACTCGTGACTGTAGCGTTGTTATTTGGTGGGTCGGTCATGGAGATGCCGATTGTTGTCGTCGCAAGCAGCAGTGCCGAGCCAAAAAATTGCAAATAAAAGACACGGCGAGCAAATGATTTCCACTTGAGTCGAAGGAGCCGCGCTACGAGCGGGTGTCGCAACAACTGAATGGCCATTGCGCGCTTGGTCGAGCCAAGAATGTCGTAGCCGTCGATCACTTTTGCGAGGAGCGAAGACTCGAGATGAGTGCCGTACATTTCATCAAGCTACAGCCACATTCAGTGAATGTCATCAGATACTGAAACTTGCACCTTAGGCAGCGCATACTTTGTGGACCCACCAAACCGTGCGACGGGCACGCAGTATGCGTCGAGAAAGGCCCACGCCAGCTGCGGAGTCTCGTGAAGCACTTGGCCAAAGATGGCATCGTTCCATATTGGCAATTCTTCCATCGTTGCATTTCGTGGGAGGTATGATGGGAGTACCGTTGTGTCGCGTTCAAGGGCCGTAGCTTCGCTCCGCAGCAAAAGTGTTAATGCATAATGGCCATCCACGTCCTAATGGGTATCGCTATGAATGGCCGTGGATAGACTATATTCGTACGACAACGAGCCCCGCATGCCGACCACGCCACGGGTTGCCGTTAAGCAGCACGTAGACCTCAATGGCTCCACTTGCCGCCGCAACGTGCAAGGGCGTATGGCCGTGTCCATTGCGCGCTGTGGCATACGGTTCCAGGTGCGGCAGGGTCACCAAGTATTGAAGCAACTCTGCCATATTGGCCTTGGCAGCGTCGTGTAGCATTGTATTTCCGCTTGCATTCGGCTGGATTGCGGCATCGTGCTCAAGAAGAAGTTTGACGATCGGGATGTGGTGACCAGCTACCGCGCAATGCAATGCAGTTCGATGAGTCGTCGTGACCGCATTGATGTTGCTTCCTTGGGCGAGAAGGTATTTGACCAGCGAGATATGGCCGTTCTCAGCAGCCAAATGGAGAGCTGTTCTACCCCGGCTTGTCGTTGCCTCCACTGGCATATGAACCATTTCAACCAAATACTGGACGACGCAAATGTGTCCACGAATGGCCGCGACGTGAAGCGGTGTCGCACCGTCCTCGTCGACGGCATGCATATCGGCACCGTCGATCATCAGCTTCTGGAAGGTCTGAAGGTGCCCCGCTTCGGCTGCGGCGTGCAATATTACTCGGCCATGCGCGCCCTACTCAAAAGTATTGCGTGAATGCTGTGAATGCCGCGATATAGCCATGGATAGTACCTGGTGGTGCACAGAGACCCCTCGTGAGTAGAAGAGACTGAGTGTCTGAGAGGAAACATTGGCGCACATGCGTACGACGATATGAAAGAGCGAGTCTTTGGGTGGCAGCAGCGTCAACTCCGCGGCGTCGCGCCAGGCGAGAGCGAGCCACAGCGACGGCAGCGAATTTAAGTACTGATAAATATCGGAGTCGGACCTAGCTCGAAATCGCAACATCCTAGAAAAGAGCTTCGTACGAATCTTTGTGTAGCGGTTCAAGCACTCGTTGCATGGTCTCGACCGAAATGAACCTCCAAACAGCTTCGGCGGGACATGCTGTGTCACCTAAATCCTCAGTTGCCTCAATAAATTTGTTCGTTGACGGCTCGAATTTGGCCCGCTGCGATTTGAGATAGATGCGAAACCATTTGCGCAGGACTCCCGAAGACGTATCATCCACGACGGCGAGTTTGGCGCTGTAGAGTTCGCGGAATACCTTGAAGGCATTGCCAGATGGGTCGTGTGTCTTTGGCCGAAAGACAAAATACCACAACTGTAGCCGCCGCGCCATGAACTGCATCTTTTCCGTTGGGTTCTCGAGATGAGGAAAGGTTCCTTTGTATCTATGAGGCACGCCATCGCCCACCTCGTCCGCGTCCTCGACCGCTTCCATGTCGTCACCTTTGAGCACTGGAAACGTTTCGTAACTACATCGGATTTGGTGCTGTTTTCGCACGAAGAGGCAGGCTATCTTGTAATGGTTGGGGAACTCGCGCGATGGAAATACGCATACAACGCACTGATGGAGCGACGTAGAAGGCTAGCAGGGGTATGAGGCACTGTGATAATCTCCAAAGCCAGGGATATTTTACGCGCTACTATTACACGCCACCACTGTAGTCTACAGCCATCATATGGGGACCCCATATGATGGCTACCCCATAATGGGGTAGTTACAAACTGCCAGTCGTGTTGACGCTTACTAAGCCCATCGAAATTAACACCCATAGCGTTGACTGGTAAAGTGAACGCCGAGTAGAGTGCTGGGAGATTTGGTCAAATATTAAGCGCTAGAGCGGGGCGAGGTGGTGCATTTGGTGGTGTGGTTTGGTTGGTCATTACGCTTGGCGCAGTATTTCAATGTTCAGCGTAGAACCAGATATTGATGTTGGGCAAGGGAATCACGGTCGACAAAGAATATTACCCACAAGTCACTCACTTCTTTGTTGTTGAGCGAGGTCAAAGCGAACCTTGAGCGCATTCATGGGTTTGGTGCTCAAGCGTAGAGACGGCTACGGTGCAAACTACTTGGTGACAATCACAGAAGCCTCTGCCTTGTCCTTGAAGGTGAAATCGCGGCTCGCAAAAGACGATGCCGCTGTGGCTGGCGCAGAAGATACCGCGCAGTGCTGCGCGGGGACATCCCGACGTATTCTAGTAGTTCTTGCCTCCACCACGAGCACACAAGCTTTTGGGATGGCTGCCTTTCTCGCAGCCAAGCGAGCTGCAACGCTCACAAAATGCCGAACTTCTTGCCTACGTCCTTGGACGGCTCGCTCTAGAAGCAGTTGTCGACGCGGAAAATGCGGCTCTTACGGTGGTGTAGCATCCAGTAAGCTCTAGATAATCGTGGCAAAGGACAGTGGCCCCATGGAGCAACGAGCCCACGACGGGACATCGATAGAGTAGGACGCAGTCGCGAGAGCAATCTGAAACAACGCGTCGCCAAACTGCATGCGGCGACGTAAGCTCGGAACATGGTGTTTGTTTTATTGACGTATAAGGATCGACTTGCTAAACATTGTCGCTGATAATGCGCACTCCCTGCTCTGAGTTTCAAGTATCATGCAGGACATTAGTCGTCGAAGCAATGAAATGGTCTCCGCCACAGTTTTTGCATCACTGCCATGGAAGTCGGCGAAACCATCGGCGTTGGATTACCACTATCTATTTTCGTTCCTATCTGTGGGCGAGCGACGGCGGCACGCATGAAGCGGCAGTTGGCTCACAAGCCCGAATCGACGTACGAGCGTCGGCCGCAAATGCTGGCACCTGTCGAGACACAATTGATGCTAGACCCAATGCAGCTCACACCCCGCACCATCCAACGCCAGCTGTCGGAGCTCACACAACTACGTCAACGCGTCTCCTTACTCGAAGAACTACTCTCAACCCAACAAGACGCCGAGGTCCGATCGCTTCCCACCCTACGCCCCCTCCCGGTACTGTACATCTACTCTCTGCGCTTATTTGCGCCTTCAGCTTCCGCTGGGTTCCAGTTCATCTACGTCGCAACTGTCGCCACCGCTCGCCAGTGGAGTGGGGGCGTGCAGAACCACGACAGCACCTGCGCTCTTCTCCCAATATGCAGTCGGGCCGAAGCCAGATGAAACAGCAGAACTGCATCTCAACTCCCCAAGCGGCGTAAAAAACTCGACTCCAGTCGCCTCTGCTTTCCATGTTGATGCCAGTCTTCCATCCAGTGTCACAACCAAGTTTATGACTGACCATGACGGAACTATGACTGTGGTGACGTCCAACCGGTCCCAACTGTACCAAATCATTCAGCGCATCACCAAACTAGTACCGTTCAAGGATGAACAGGTACCGTGTACCCACGGTCATTACGTTGTCAGCGCAGCAGGTGTTTCGGCTTAAGAAGATGGTTGATGCCGAGGTGCATATAGCTCCGTGCCGCAGACCTGACCGCTGTGTAGTTCGGTGATGTGATTCAAGTTCTTCAAGAGCTCCAGCACGAAGGCAACCCAGCCGTCGTCGAGAGCCGCATCTTGCATCTGTTGCAGACTGGATCACCATCCAAGGTAGACCCATACGCTTGGTGCATGTGATGGTGTGATGCATGCAACGACATTAGTTTCTAATTTCCGCTCCACCGGTCTTTAACGCCTCCGAAGTATCGTATCCATTGACCAAAATTGCCCAAGGCCTCGCCAACATTGCCCGGGACCAGGAAGTTGTCGTTCTTGTCTCCAGTGGCGCCTACAACCCTGTTCATATGCTGCACATTCGCGCATTTTACGTCGCTCGCCAAGTACGTACAATGGCGTGATCCGACACACTCAGCAGCGTAGCACATCGAGTCCAACTACAAGTTTCCCGTCGTGGGTGCTATCATTTCACCATGTCATGACACCTACGGTGTGTCTGCCGCACGTATCTCTCCAGTCATCGACCTCGTAGTACGTACGAAGAACCGGCGCAAGCCTCGAGAGATGATCCCGAAGTCGCACCGGCTGGGTATGCTAGAAGCCGCGACGATGTCGTCCTCGTGGATTGAGGTGGACAAATGGGAGGTCGGCATCGATATGACATTGACCACTTACAAACGAGGCCGTAGATTACGCGCCGTCGAGTCCTCGACTACCTCAGCACCCTCACCCACGTCCGCGAGGTACATACATCGCTATGCTATCAGTCAATTTACAAACCACAGATATGCGAGGCTCAGTTTCCCGCCTACAAATTCCGCGTGTTGTACGTGTGTGGCGTCAACACGATTGTGAAGCTTAGCCACACAGCCCTCCGGGACGAAGGGTTTGGCTGCATTGCCGTGTGCAGACCCAATCAAACGGAAATGCTCATGAAGCACCTTGGCGCCAAGTACATTTTCACTTCACGAGCTCGTGTAACTGTTGGCTAGGTGGAGCAAAACAGCCATCGTCGCAGAGGACATGGGCGTTCTCACTTGCGAGCTTGAACGGGCAACCTCTTTTCGTGTGCGCAAGTCACTCATCCAAAACGAGCCTTGCGCGGCCATGGTCGGCAAACATGTCAGTGACTACATGATCGCGAACCGAATCGGAGACAAGATCGCAGGGCGGGAGCCTTGGACGGCCGAGGACCGTCTCTGGCGCGCCAAGGACTTGCCATACGTCGAATACAGCGATATGGAGATTCAGTGTCTACTTTCTCAATAAACGACAATGAAGTTGTTAAATAGAGACAATTAATCGCGCTGCGAAGCGGATCTGATATAGATAACAACTAGTGCATCTACTACGTGCAGTGCATCTAGCAATAACCACCAGCTGGGGCTTTCTTACGTACCGAGACGCGAGTTGCAGCTGTCACGGGTTGGTTTGAGAGTAATGACTTCGATGAGGCTGAGGGGGCCAAGTTTGTGAGCGTCAACTTTATTCTGGCATGACAGTTGGGTTATTTGATAGCAAACACGAGATGTTTTAGCTTTCCTATGCTTCTAGAAGCTCCATGTTGTGAGTACAGTGTATGATAATGGCTCGATTGCGCACTAGGGCTAGGGTACCGCTACAGTTTACTACTACTTGTAAGTGCACAAAAATTCCTCATTGAAAGGATTACGTATGTTTTACTTCTTCAGTAGAATCACGTTGTACTCTCGGGCGTTGCGATGCTTGGTGCAGATGCCGTCCGCTTTGGCAACTCTGTCGCATTGAAACACACTGCAAACATTGCGATGTCGGTCACAATGGCCGCCACCACGTCCCTGAAGGTGGCACCCAGGAGTCTTGCACATGACGATGCCGCCGTGGCGGGCACAAAAGTTGCCGCGCTGCGCAGCCCGGCCGCATCCGAGCTCGTATTGGCAAGGCTTCCCACCACCATGAGCGCGGCATCGACCCAAGGTTTGACTGCTCTTGAAGCAGCCCGGCTCGCGGCAACGCCCGCCCCCGCCGTGCTTCTTGCAGAGGCCTTTGGATTGCGCTCCAGCAAAGCAGTGCTCGACACGGCAGATACGAGGAGCGTGAGGCTTTTCGTCTACCAACCCCGCAATGGGTTTGCGGTGAAGGGCAAAAAGGTGACGATGGGAACGGTTTGAGCTCGCAACTGCACCAGCACCAAAGATGTCGCTGAAGGATGGAAGGGTCGCCAAGGGGGGCAACGGACCCTTGATGCCGCAGGAGAGGATTCTCGAGATGTCCATGGGGAAAATAGGAAAATATACAAAGTAGAGACTTCACTCTGATGCAACTTTTACTGTTTTCCGCCCTGTCAATTGCCCCGCGATCACATCGAACCAACGCAACCACTGCACGTAATAGACTGGACTTCATACTGGTTTCTGCCCACTTGTTCGTAGACTTTTAAGTTCGAAACCTCAAGCTTGACGGGCATGTCGAGGCAACCTTTGAGGCGCACCAATATTTTCAACCTCAGCTACGCCTTGTGGCAAGGTACAAGCAAAAGCTGCTTTTGTGCCGTAGTTCGACATAAAGCCAGCACTACCTCAGACAACAACGACTTTCGTAAGCTTTGTGAGCCACGAAAACGTTCGTGCTCAGCACAAGAGTCGATTCGTACCTATCGTCAATAGTTTCCCAAAATCTTTCCACGATACAATGCCGAGGGCCGTTGGTCTGCGCCAAGTTCAATGAACGGTTTGCGCTTGAAGGCAACCCGCGAGTTCGTAATGGAGCGAGAAGGACCAAACCAGAGAGAATATATAACCGGGGACTTTACACACAAACAAGCGTGTTGGGTCCATTACACAGCGCTTACGCAAGGGGCTTATCGGCGAGGAAGCGGTTGATCATCTCAAGGGCGACCTTGGGCTGGTCAGCAGGTACCATGTGGCCGGCGTTGTAGATGCGAGCGAACGTGAGCTTGTCGGCGGTCTGAACCGTGCCAGCGGCGGCACCGTCGACGACAAAGTCGGTCGTGGGCGCAGCGTTGAACGCCTTTTGGCCGCTCCATTCAAGACCCGTCGTCCAGGCGTAGTTGCCCTTCCAGTTGCAGACAAGATCGGCATCACCGGCGTAGATAAGCACGGGCACGTTGGCATCAAGGATGTTGGCCACCATACCATCGAAAGTCTTGGAGAAGTCGCCCATAAAGTTGCGGAAGACATGCTGGGCGATCTCATTCCAGCCGTGGACGCGCTCAGTGTTAACCTTGAGCTTCTGCTGGACAAGCTTGTTGTTGAGGAAGGCGTGGACAGCGGGCGACGCAAAGTTAGCCGCAAGATCCGGCGACAAAGGCGCATGGGTGCCCTCGGTATCCTTCTGGAGCACGGCAATGTTGTGCTTGCGGAGATCGTAGGGGTCGACGTTGGCGACCGACATGAGCGGGTGCGAGACGTCCGTCATCCAGCGCGCGGTTGCCTCCGTGCACGCAAGGTTGTCGTTGTCGTCGTTGCAGCGCTGGGCGAGGTCAGCGACCTTCTTCACAGCGAGCTTGTAGGCGGCAAACTCGTGGTCGTTCATGAGCTTCTTGCCATATGAGTTGTCCTGGAGCATGTCAGCATGGTGCGCGAGCTGAACGGTGGGGTTGGTGAGACCGTTGCCAATGGCAACACCGCTGAGCTTAATGGGAGCGTAGCCGTCAGTGTCGGCCGTATCGAGAATGTGTGCGGCGATGGCCGGGATGTAGTGGCCCGCGTACGACTCACCAGCGATGAAGAACTTGTGGTTAGCGAACTTGGGGTGGGCCTCGAGCCAGCCCTGAAGGAAGGCGTGCATGTTGTGAGCGACGTCAAACTCGTTGTGGTCGTAGTCGCCCTTGGCACCGTAGGAGTAGCCAACGCCGATGGGCTGGTCGACCCAGATGACGTTAGCGTTGTTCGTCCACGAGTAGGGGTTGGGCACGGTGTGCGTGCCATCGGCTGAGACCGAGCACGGGCCGTTCTCCGTGAGGAGGGCCATCATGCTCGAACCGCCAGGGCCACCAGTGAGCCAGAGCACAAGCGGGTCGTTTTCCGGGCTCGAACGCGACTCAAAGAACCAATAAAAGTAGTTGCCATCCTTCTTATGGGGCAGCTTGATGTAGCCTGAGGACTGCGCCGTAACGTCGCAAAAGCTAGCATCCACGGCCGTGAGGGCACCTGTCGGGGCCGACGCCACAGGGGCCGTGCCCGAGAGGCCGGCTGTGACCAGCAACGCCGAGACGGCGACGGCCGCGAGAGCGACTTTGTTGCCGAGGAAGCGGTTGTACCACTTGGCCTCAGCACGGCGCACGCCGACGTTCTCAGGGTTGGTCAAAGGAATGTACTCCTCCCGGGCCATGCTTTCGACGTGAATATGAAAAGGGAAAGTGAGCGACGACAGACGAGCGCCGCACCCTACTGTAAATATCTTGGATCGGGCAATCAGCCAATGGCCTTGCGGCGTGCCCGAAGCTCGAAGTTCGGACAATTCGGTTCTTCGAGTTCGGCTCACAAAAATCAAGAGAACGTATCGAAGTTTATATCAGCTGCTGCAGCCGTATCAACCAAGAGCGCGGACCATCTTGAGTATACAAATTTCAAGTGTAATCTCACGGAGGGGATTTCGACCAGTGAAAAGAAACGGAGGAAAAGTGATAGGACTGCTACAGTATCGCCTGCTTGTACCTGAAGTAGATGATATGGCCAAGGTGTGCCAAGAGCGGCCCGAGTCAGTTGCGCGGCCAGGCGACGACCAAGACTACAGTGTAAGGGCGTGTCAATGAATCTTAAAGCTACCTCCTCAGTGTCGATTCGTGAGGGATCCAAGTGACCAACCCAACACAACACGACGGTGCATGGGCTCGGTCCCTCTGCTTGTATATCACCGCCGTGCCCATCATGCCTCTTCCTTGTCTTAATAGCGCAGGTTGATCGGGACTGTCGTCGCGATGGGTGCCGGCTGTCCCGAGCCCAAAGCCACTCTTTTGGGCTGCGACAAATCTGGCAAACGTTCGACTGCGGTGAACATCGGCACCTTCCTGAATCCCAGCGGGTGGCCGGCCGGCCAATATTCCGCCGATCACCGGGTCGATGGGATGCCGTCGACCATCGGCGCAGCCTTCGTCTTCGGTGGCCAAGCCATTCAGCTGCTTTGACATGCAAGCCACATTTACCATCCCGCTAAATACGGCAAATTTCCGCAGTAAATGTGGTACACAAGATCTCAAACCTTGGTAAACTCAATATATAAGTTGTATGCATATTAAGAGAACTGATCGGGCCTCATGAATCGCGCGGCGGCAATCCAGGCGGCGTTCACTCCGCACCATGCGGACGCGCTTAACAGCTTCCTTCGACAAGCTCGACGCGCGCTTACATCGGACCCTTCTTCGGTACACGTTGTCATGGGTAATGAGGCCTGCGATGCAGACTCAATGGTAAGCAGCCTCGTGCATGCATTCCGCCACCCGCCCGTGACCGATGGCGCATTCGTCCTTCCGGTCATGAGCGTGAACCGCGACCAGTTTGCGCTGCGCTGCGAAGTCAGTGCGTTATTCCGCGCAGCCCATATCGACATCGAGGCCCTCGTGTTCCAGGATGAAATCGACCTTCTCAATACCCCATGCTTGCGGTTGGTCCTTACCGATCACAACAAGCTAAAGAAAGACTATCTCAACCTTGGTGAATTGGTGGTACGGTGCCAGTGAACATATCGTGTGTATAACGTGGCGCACCAGGTGGAGATCATCGACCATCATGCGGACCTTGGCGCGCATGGCCATGTAACGGGAGCCGCCAGAGATATTGCTTTCGAGCGCAACGACTCAGGTGGCCACGCACTCGTTGGCTCAGCGTGTACCCTCGTCGCTGAGCGCGTAAGACGCCTCTCTCTATTGCTGCGTGCTAAATCCCGTAGATCTCAGCGTTGCAACCCCTCGAGGCCACGTTGCTGCTCGGAGTAATCACACTCGACACGATGAACATGGATGCGAAAGCGAAGAAGGGCACTGCACGCGACGACGCAGTTCTTAAGCGCCTCGAAGCGCTGTCGCTCGTTCCCCGCGACGATCTCTACTCGTGGCTCGTTGCTGAAAAGTTCAGCCCCGACAACTGGGCGACATTCACTTTTAACAACTGCCTCCAGTACGACTACAAGCAATTCGAGTCGTCGGGAATCGTTTATGGCTGCAGCGCCATCCTCGTGCCGCTTTTGACCTTCTGGACCAAAGCAAATCATGACCCCATCTCGCTGTTGGAAGCACACCGAGTACGCCTGCAGCTTCAATTTGTGCTGGTGCAGTCCATGGTGCAATCCACCGCCGGCCCCAAGCGCCAGCTGCTGCTCTATGCTCCTGACGTTCGTCTTCGCGACGCCCTCAACCGATTCCTCAATGACGCACCGTTGCAGCTCACGCCGCTGGACCTTAGCTCCTTATCCGTCGTGGCTTTCGACCAAGCAAACATCACCATGTCTCGCAAGCAGCTCGTGCCTCTTCTCGACGCGTTCCTGGCGACCTATGTGGCCAAAATGTAACCGAGTTTTGCTCAATACATCTGGTGGATCGGCGGACAACATGTCTTCCTTGTTTATACTTCAAGGAGAAATGACACAACGGCATCGTGGCCGCGCGCCATGGCCGTTGGAATTGCTTTAGGACTGAACCCTTCGCGACGGTGGCGATGTAGGTACTGAAGCACAGCCAAGTGCCCGTTGCGGGCGGCCGCATCCATCGCCTGCTGCGTGCATCCTTCGCCGCGATGTTCTTGAAGGAATCGTACAACCTCGAGGTGGCCTTGGCCCGCCGCAAAGTCCATGGCGAGCTTCGTACAGCCTGTGCTCGCAATTGTAATGGCGTGATACAAATGCACTCGGTACCTTCTTTCCGGTGGTTGTGCAGAAAGGCAACGATAGTTAAATGCCCTCGCAACGCCGCAAAGTCCATGGCGTCAGTCGTGCAGCCCTTGGGCGAGGCTGTGTGGAGATAGGTGAGAACATTGAGATGTCCGTGGGCCGCTGCGCAGTCCATGGAGTATTTAGATAGGAGTGTCGCGTCGTACTGCAGCCAGCGCCGGACGTGCGGGAGGCTTCCGTCGACGATGCTAGCGTGAAGAAGCATGGAACGGTCCGTGGGCGTGTCGACAAAGAATTCATCTAGGGCGATGCGGCGTTCATGAATGAGGCACATGCGCTGCTGCCGTGTGGAGTCGTACTCGGTGCGCAGGTTCCGCCACCAGGCGTAGCCTTCCAGCAGGTCTTCGTACAGTCCGTGCTGGAATAACTGGATAAGGGGAAGGAGATCGTTGTGAAGCAAGACAGTTAGGGCGGCCATGGGCATAAAATTCTCGAACTGGTGGAATTACGGACACCGATTCATCAAAATTGCACAGAGCTCTCGTCGGATTTCCCGTCGGAGAGCCTCGCGATCCGGCGGCGGCTCCCTTGTCTGACCATCGGCATATTCGTTTCTAAACGTGCTCTAAAGTGCAAACGAGTCCAGAACGTGGTAGTCGCGATATTCATGGACACGCACGCGTGATCGAAATTACATGTAGAGCCAACTTGGTATTTCTAGGTCCCGCAGAAGACAAGTAAAAGAGTAGTTAAACCTAAGGAAGAACGAGCTTCGTTCAATCTTCTCCGAAAAGCAGGATCGGTCACACCTTACTTCGACTACACATGTGCCTGTGTATTCAATTTTAGTTTGCACATCATAATTCGAGCATGACGCCTAATACAGTACAAATACAGCGTATGGAGTGCTCTCAACCAGGCCTCGTGTTAACCTGATGCTCGACTCCAATGTTAATTTCTCAACGCAACTAGTTTAAAAGGATCGTCGAAATGTTTCCCCCTCGTTGAGGGTTAACTGACTGGCCGATGATTGGTTCATAATATATTAACATCATTGTCCAAAGCAACCGTAAAATGATTGAGGCCGAAAGCGGAAAGCCCACAAGAAAACGATGCTTTGCGCAGCGTCAAGTACACCAGAGTATTGCATTTGGAAACACGGAAACAGGCCCACCGAACGGATCCCAATCCCTTTCAGTAGCTCGAAAAATGACGTTGCTGACAGGCAAAGTCAGACACTCGAGTCTTTGACCACCATATGGAACGCCGCAAGATCGTGTTTTGCTACTTGCTTCAACTGTGATCCTTTCTCATGGGGAGACCCTCGCGCCTTCTTCGGCGGCTATCGACTTTACAAGTCTGTCTCTTGAGAACTCAACCGCGGCAGCGCTTCATGCCCTCCTAGCCCAGGAGACATGGACACATTTGCGATGTATGCTGCGTTCGTCCCTTCACCGCACCATCCATGTGAGGCAAAGGTAATGGGGTGCTCTAAAATTAGACACTACCGAGGAATCTCCATTAAGGCTATTGCCACCCGTTCAATGGACATTGTGGCTGTAGAGTCTCCATGCAGCACTCAGAACTTAAAGCTTGAGCGAGCTCTTGTCGGTGGCAGCCGGGAGCCGCCGTCGGTTGTCTCCAAGCCATAGGCGGTGGCTGCGACCGCACATTTCCCGCGCTAATTTCGTCGGCGATTTTGACCAATGGCATTTTCGTGCATCCGGATGTATCCGGATACGACGATGGGCGGGCAAATTCACATCTTGGATTTTGTATCGGCCACCATGGAGGGGAGTCGGGACGACGTGGTGGCGCCGAGCGTATTCGGCCTCCTCGACGACAACGCGGACCTCCTGCGTCACAACGCGCCCGAAGAGACACCAGCTGTGGGCCCTGTACATGCGCTTGTAGACGACATGCCGCTGGTCGATGCTTCGGGGACAAACGTGGACGACGACATGCTGGATGAGCCGATGGAGGAAGCAGTCGAAGAAGTACCCGCCAGAAATGACATGGGAGACGTCTACTTTCTCATTGCGGACTTTCTACGCCGGGCAACACCGTGCAGTCGGACCGCGGCGGTACTCGAGGATGAGCTGCTCAGCCTTGGACTCTTGAACACTGCTGTGGACTGGCAGGGGCACGAGCGTCCCGCTTCCTACGCAGATATGCATCTCAGACATCGTCAGCTGCCTCCTACACACCTAGTACAGCTACTCCGCAGCGGCGCTCACAAGAACGAATCGGCATCACTTTTGAAGCCTCAACCATGCGAGACGTCGACGCCCGAAGCACGTCGATCCACAATCCGCGAGCTTGTTACACTCTGGATGCAAGTCCGACGGAATGAGCGCAAGGTCGTGCGCGTGGAGCAGCTCATCGAGAAGTTTGCGACGACTGGTACGGACATCGCCGAAGAGCAGCGCGCGGCCAAACAGCTTCGATTTCTTCGGCGCCAGGTCGCGCAGGACCGCCGCAAAATCGACTCACTCCTTGAAGACGTGCGGCGATGGGGCATGGCGGCAACCAAACCCTACGTCGGCAGCAACATGGTGCGACAGCTCCTCCACCGCGAATGCACCGGGCGCCGGATTCCCCAAGCGCACCAACGGGTAATGAAGGGTCCAGAAGAAGCGCCGCTGTTTGCCTACGCTCGATATCGCATTCTCAAGACTCTCAGCGGCCACCTGCAGATCCCCGTGTACTGCGTCACGTTCGACAAGAGCGGCAAGTACATCATCACGGGCTCCGACGACCGCCTCGTCAAGATCTGGAGCGCGCTCACGGGTGACTTGCTGTACACGCTCCATGGCCACGTCGGCAACATCACAGACATGGACATCAACGCCGATGGCGGCCTGCTTGTCACTTCGTCCGACGACAAGACGCTGCGCGTCTGGGAGATCGCGACGGGCTTTTCTATCGCTGTTCTCGTCGGGCACACGAGGTACTGCAGCGTTGCTTCTGTGGGGGACTCATTTGTGCTAGCGATGTGAACACGGCCCGCTTCCACCCATCGCTCAATATCGTTGTGTCGGCCTCAGATGACGGCACCTGCCTCTTTTTCCGGCTGCCCGTCATCACGCCTGGACCACCCCGTGAGACCAAGACGGAGACCGTGCAGCGACTCTTCTCCCAGCATGCGTACTGCCTGAACATCAAGCCGTTCTTGGTGCTAAGCCACTCGCCAGCGGCCACGACCGCCGCACGTGCCACCAGGGCGCACAAGGTGCTCTGCGTGGACTTTAGCGCTGACGGGAAGCGCCTTGCGACGGGCAGCCAAGACGGCATTGCTCGTATCTGGGACGTCGGTCCGCACATCCTGTCGTCGACAGCCACGACAACGACGTCGACGCAAGACCAAATCGACGCCGTCGTGGCGTCCATCCCCGAGACGAACCCGGAACCGTCACCAGAGGGCGCCGCCGTGGGCTTTGTGCCGCCGACAACAGCTGCCACTGCACCGACACCTGCGGCTGCGCCCGTCGCTGAGCCCGTGGCGAACCCGCACTTGGCGCAAAGTACGATTGTGCAGGAACCGCTGCTGCAGTTGACGGGTCATGCATCACCGATTACCAACGTCTTTTTCAGCAAAACGATCAACTGCCTCGCGACGCAATCGATCAAGGACGGTACGACGCGGCTGTGGAAGCTGTTTGCTCGGAAGAAACCTGGGCAATTCACGCTCAAGTCACCGGACGCACCAGCTGATGGTTCGCGTCGCCACACGTCATCGTGGTCGGCCGATATGATGCTCTGGACGACGCACGAGACGCGCCTTGTGACGCTGCACAGCCGCAAGACGGACCCGACGTCGCTGGTGGCTGAGCAAGCTATCCGCGTGTGGGACCCCGCAACGTGTGCGCTTGTGATGACCATCCGGCACACCGAGCGCGGCCATGTGAATGCAGTGTTTGCGATGGAAGTGCACCCGACGGATTGGCGCATCCTCCTCACGGCGGGCTACGATGGCCGCATCTGCCTCTGGGACATCAGCTCGGGACGCCTCCTGCGGCAGTACCAGAATCGCGACCACGTCGGCGACCCATGCTTGATCTTGGACGTGGCGTTTTCGCCGACGGGCGACCTTTTCACCGTCACGGACCGTGTCGGGCGGCTCTTTATCTTTGGTACCGGCGCCGGCGACAGCTACGCGGCAAGTCCTCGGGACCAGTACTTTGCCAATGACTACGCGCCGATCGAAATGGACGTTAACTTGAACGTCCGCGACCGGGACACGCACGTCCAGCCGCACTTGATGCCACGAAGCGCGCTCATGGACATGACGCGCTCGATATACGCACAGCAACCGCTACACTTGATGCTGGACGCAATGCACCTTGCCGACTACGAGGCGAACGTGGCTGCGCGCCGAGCGCAGCACACTGCGCTGTATCAGGCCAACCTCGAAGGCGTCGTCAACCTGGAGCACGACGACTGTGACTACGAGCCATTCCCAGTTCTTATCGAAGCGCCGGACGCGGCAAGAGAGAGGCCAGTCGGGCGGGCGCTTGCGACCACACAATCTCACCGGCTCAACGGCGAGGCTGTGTATGCGTCTGAAGTGCGGCCGGCACCAGCTCGGCGGGCTCCCAGTGGCGCCGCCGCCGTCGACGACCGGGACCGCTCGGTGCTGGACGACGCGCTGCCATGGTCGTCAGACGAGGATCGCGACGAGGATTTCCAAGTGCCGGCCACAACCCACGGAGAGGACGATGATGACGACGATGACGATGATGATGATGACGACGACGCAATGGGCGGCCTTGTGGACGAAGAGAGCGATCGTGGTGACGGTAGCGGCAGCGACACCCCGCCGCGCATCTACCGCACTGCGGACGGCAGCCGTGCTCTCCGCAGTCGTCGACGTGCCTCGGACGACACGACCGACGAGCCAGCGGCGCGGCGCCGGCGCCTGCGCAAGCGCGACGAGGGCCGGCGCCTCGTGGATGGACCGTCGAGCGGTGACGACGCCGACGACGAGGTGCTACCGCGTACGGCTCCTGAAGAAACTGAGGAGGTCGAGGACGCGGAGGTCGAGGGCGAGCCGGACGCCGAGTTCCCCGGCAGCCAGCGCGACAAGTTCGACACGGAGCTCACGTACGCCGGTATGCTTGCAGCCAAGCGGCGGACAACCCCCGGTGCGCAGATCCTCTGCGCTTTCTGTGGTCGGGGCGACTATGTGGGCATGTCGCTGCCGGGTGAAACTCTCGGCGAACACCCGCTTGTCAACGGTTCACAGCGCGTCTTCGTACATGACCCGTGCGCAATCACGTCGCCCGAAGCCTTCTTCAACGACGGCCGCTGGTACAACATTGCAAAGGAGCTCCGGCGCGGCCGAACGCTCAAGTGCACGGCGTGCGCACAGAAAGGTGCGACGATCGGGTGCAACTACAGCGCATGCAAAGTTACGATGCACTTTCAATGTGCGATGGCCACAGGGTGGCAGGATGAAGACACCTACTACTGCCAACAGCACGTGCATTTGTACGTGCCGTCCGAGACGACGCCCAACGCCCCGCTGCGGCTCATGAAGGCACAGCTGCTTACGACCAAGGCTACGTACGAAGAGAGCTACTTCAAGCGCAAAGGCCACGTCTACGACCGGGTCTACTGCCAGCAGCTCACGCAGCAGCCGCAGCAGTACGTGCCACAGGTGGGCGACGTGGTTGTGTACTGTCCGCAAGGCCACGAGTTTTACCTCCGCCACTTCCCCTCCAAATATCAACCGGCGTATATGCGGTTTCCGACTAAGTACGCGGCCGTGCAATGCAAGGTCGTCGACATCACTTATACGTTTCCGCTTGCGTCGACGTACACCGAGGGGCAACGCATCATCATGCAGCTGCATCTGGACGTGCTGGCTGTGCCTGCTTGCTACTTTGACCTGGACATGCTGCTGCCGGCATCGGCACTGGACCCTTGCCGCGCCGAGTTCAACACATTCGCGCCCGTCGACAACCAATTTCAACTCGAAGACGCGCCTGGCCGCCGCCTCCACCGGTTCACATTGCACCTGCAGCCAAGTGACTGCCCGGACTTTGTGGTTCTCCACGCCAAGTACGCGCTCGGCTTTGGGACGCCATGGCGCGTCGGGGATGCAGTTCGCACCGTCCTTCCGATCGCCGATGCCCACGGCGTTCAGGTCGACACGGTGGTGAACCAGGGGCAAATCGTGGCAATCGACCGGCTCGACGCTGATGTCGACTCACCATGGGAGAGCCTCACTGTGCACTTTGACGACGATGACCGCGTCCGACTGAGTCCGTGGGAGCTGGAGCCGGCGGCCGCCGAGCAACGGCTCGCGCAGCAGGCGCTGGCACCCCCCGTGCCGGCGATCGACACGGAGAAGCGCGCGGCGCTGCTACGGACGCTGGCGTCCGTCATGCAGCTGCAAGTGGCCCTTGATTTCGTGCACCCGGTGCCCGAGGCTACGCCCGACTACCACATCACGGTGGCCAACCCGATGGACCTGTCGCTTATCCGCGCCCGCGTCGAGCATGCGTACTACCGGCAGCTGGACGGGCTCTTTGCCGATATTCATCTTGTCTCACGCAACTGCGAAAAGTACAATATCGAGTCGAGCCAGATCGCACTCAATGCCCGGACACTCGTATCTACGACGCTTGGCATGCTTGCGACGTCATTTGCAGCCGACGTCGCCGCGTGGCAAGAAACGCACCACCTCACAGCGGTGCCTGAAGACGACGCACCCTTGCTGCACGAGGCGCCAGTAGCCGAGGCTTCACGGCGCGCCAACAAGCGCAACAGCCTCGAGGGCGACGCCAGTCCCGCCAGGAAGCGGCAGTGCACGGACGATGCGGCTGTCGTGCAAAAGCTTAAGTTGTCGATGGCTCAGCGCCAGCAGTGGCTCCAGCGGCTCTCAAAGGGATCGCTCGCTGGTCATCTGAGTGTGCTACACCGCGCCATTCAAACCGAAGACGTGAGCAACATCTTCGCCGAACCGGTGACGGACGCCATCGCGCCCGGGTACTCGGCGACGATTCGTCACCCCATGGACTTTGGGACGATGCAGTCCAAGCTCACATTTTACGGCTCGTTTGCCGCCTATCACGTACACGCTGTGGCCGACGCTCGTGCACTCATGCATGGATTCTAGGAGGACTTGATGCTCGTGTTTTCAAACGCGATGCTGTACAACGAAGAGGGCTCGCCCGTGTACCTTGAAGCTGTCCGTGTTAAGAACGCGGTGAGCAAGTGCATCGGCGCAATTCTGAAAGGCAAGGCCAAGGCCAAGGCGCCCGCCAAGCGCCGGCCCCGCCGCGATTCGTTCGATATGAAGGAGATGGAGAGCGACGAAGAGAGTTACGTCTCGAGTGAAGCAGAAGATGAAGACGATGACGACGAACCGCTCAGCGAAAGTAGCGCTGAGAGCAGCAGCGACGAGAGCGATGCGGTGCCTGCAGCACGACGACGCAAGCCCGTCAAGTCTGTCTACAAAGACAGATCAGATTCGGGCTCCTCGTCCGAAGATGACTAAGACAATCACGAATAGAGCTTATGTATGGAAAGACAACCAAGTCGTTTACGCGGGCAACTGGTGCTCGCCTTCATTCGATACCAGTAGCATCTTTGTTGCCTAGTACGATGTGATGGGTTCCTCTGGACCAGGAGGACTTGCGTTTCCGTGCCATCGCTACTAGCTCTTCGGAAGCAATTAAATTGATGAATCCTTGGTCTTTGGCTCCTTGAAGATCACGACGTCATTTTGGCATGAACTGGATGCGTCTCGGTGTCAGACATTACGCAAACTGTCGGGTAATGCCGCCGAACATGGGATGACCTTCTTTTGCACGAGGGTATGCTGACGTTTAATGCATAAAAGGCTGGCTGTCATCATGATAATGCGCTAATTCTTAGAACGCATGCGCTGCTGGTCGTCTTTCGTGTCCACAGCACGACCTTTGCACTGCCAGAAATCGAATAGTCTGCTTAGACTTGCAGGCGGCCGTTGAAAACGAGGCGCGCCGACCGGGCACTCGGTATCGAAGCTACGCCCGCGCACACCGAGGAACGTTTGGTAGCCTCATCAAGCAGCTGGATGAGTGGCAACCTTCACCGGTTTGCACCTGCAGTTCTAACGGAGCACCGACAGAATGGATGCGAGTGTAGAATCATTCAGTAGGATGCTCGCCACTTTTGTATGGCGTGTCCCCAGTCAATGGCGTGCACTTCTGTCAGTGACGAGTCCTTCTGTCAATGCTATAACATGCTCTCTTGACTATGACGTGCGCGCCTGTCAATGGCGTGCCCTCCTGTCAATGTTGGCAGCTCACTCCATGCATTGGTCCACTGCTGTAGAAGCTCTGTGTATAGTCGAAGGGGTCGTTTGGTTCGGTCGTTTGGTTCAAACAAAGTTGCGAGGCTCTACGAACGCACTTTGAAATACGATCGCTCACCATCACCAGCCCACCAACGAGGCTTCCGAACTACATGAGCCCGACGCCTGCCTCGAAATCGCGAAACGCTGTACGCCAAGCGGCCACTGCGCCGGCCCCGACTCCTACGCACCAGCGCATACGTACATCGGCGACCACGAAGAAGGCCACGGCCTCTCACCGCCGACCAAGGCTACTCGCAAGCCCGTGATGGCGCCCGCTGCGAAAACGCCATTGACTGCTAAGCCATCGTCTCCCGTTGCGCAGCGTCCCACTGCACCAGTGACACCGGCGTCTGCGACGGCCTCGTCACGGCCGACAAAGCTTCGCACAAGCCCGTGACTCGACCTGCAGTGAAGACGCTATCGAATATCGGGCATAGAAGCGTGTGTCCGCACCAGCGACGACTACGCCAGCGACGAACGCGCCGTTGTTGGTACCCCAGCGAGCTCGGCAGCGCCTGTAGCGCTGCGTTCCCAACCCTACGGAGCGTGCTCGAAGACGTGCTCAAAGACGTGCTAGCCGAACACGCCGAGACATTGTATTAGATCCAGTATACTGAGCTCAGCGAACTCTATAGCCACCTTCGAATCAGTGACGAACTTGCCGAGCATATCATCTCTCGCTTATCAACTTTCTGGTAGTCTCAATGATGCCCTTCTCAAGTGTTGAGTAGAAGCGCTGCAGTGGCATCGGCAGTGGGATCCGCCGAGGCTTGTGCCTCGTGAGGTAGGCCTAAATCTTGTGGTCCCCTGAACACTGTTGTTAGGTCGAAAGCTGACTTGTGGCATGGACGGAACCCTCTCATGGAGAGATCGGTGCCGACTCTACCTGTGGGTGGAGGACACAGGCGACAAATGACGTGGCAGGCGCTGCGCGTTGCGTACATTGCGCTGGACCGTGTAGGACGTGTGGCCTCTACCCCGATCTTGACCGCTGGAGCGATTTCATCGGAGATGCCGTGATCAGATCGGGAGCCAGGCCGGGACGGTGTCGCCCAAGGGCCGATCGTCCTTCAACCACGCAAGAACGAAGCACCTTCTCGGCTGCTGGGCAGGAGCCACCCGCGGCCCACCACAGGTCTGGGCTCGGCGCACGCAAGGGTAAGTTTAAATTATGGAACCAAATCCACAATGACTCCACGAAATGGTTGCTTCGGCATGTCCATCTAAGCGCTGCTTAGTAAATAACGGCGTTCGCCCGCCTGCTCGCGTCAATTGGTTTATGGAGCTGTGTAACTAGATTGTGATCTAGCGTTCACTACTGGAGGCCATGACTTTTAGCAACACCCTTGTTGGTGACTGCTGACAAGCATATTACAGTAACAATGGGCACAACACTTTTCTTTGCAATTTAACGGAGACGAGGCTCGCGAACAACAGCGCAAGTCACACGCGACCTGCAGTCTGGAAGCCGTACGCCGTCTACTTGACCGGGTCCACGGACTCCTTAAGCGCCCGCGCGAGGACGTGCTGCAAAAGCGTCGACTTGGCGCGCGTGAATCCGCTGTCACTGCCGTGGGGCTCATCGGGTATGGCACTTGAGGCACACGGAAACTCGACCATAAACAATCGATAACTACACCAATTCCACTTTAATTTGGACACTAGGCAAAATTTAGTAGCCCCTAATTTAAAGTGGCATTGGTGTAGTGCGTCAGTTCGCTCAACGGTACGAATTGGTGAAAATCTAAAACCAATGCCCATCGTGAGAGGCGACAGGAAAACTACATTGTACTTCCTGGAATCGTTTGCACTAGGACACTCCAAGGTATACTAACGTTCATGGAGGTATTGTGACTTAATCACAGTCCAGTCTGACCTTGATGCATTCCATCCATCACTGTTCTTGCCGCTGGAGTCACCCCTGATTTCTGCGTCAATGCTCAACTGGAACCATTCCAGTCAATCTTCCTCAACTTTTGTGTCCTGTCAAGTGCTGATTTAGGAGTGGTATCTTGGTGGCACAAACTGCAAGTTGGTCGAAAGTCCACTTTCGAACTGTTTAAACTTTATTTTACCTACTCACGCCAAAGGCCGAATGGACAATAAGAATGAAGCACGTTCGTCTGAAGTCGCACCAGTTTGAATCTACTTGCACGGTGATCTCCTCGAAGTACGACAAGCAGGCTGATTTTAGTGGTGCCAGTCAAGTCAAAAGCGCGTTTTTTTAGTTTTTTAGTTAAAACCACATTGATTTAATGCAGCAATCATTTGTCAAGTTGCAATGTTGGGCGCCCTCCTCGATGCAGTCGCCATTAGCGCATCCTTCTTTGGCTCCACCCCCACGTCAGGCAACTTGATCGCCCAAGTCGTGGCCTTGCGCTACGAAGAGTTCACGAAGCCGGCAAAGCCCCCGGCTTGGCCGTCATCCTTCCAAGCCAACTTTACCGAGGTATGCGGCAAACTGCACCTAACACCGACACTTTGACAAGGTCTTTGGCGGGTTCCCTGCTCCACCTTCTACAGGGGCATGGTATTACCACTACGAGGACGCGGTGCATCAATGGCGAGCCGACCACAACGCGGTAGACTCCCCAATGGTTGCTGGCAGGGCCGACACATTTTGTCCCGTTCTAGCCACAAAGCAACAACTTTTGCAAGTGCGCCAAACCTAACACAACCGAGACGTGTCAGCTCTTCTTCTCGCCTACAGGCCTCTTCGTCAACTTCCCGTCACTCCGTGAGTGCTGCAGCGTATGCGCGGCCAAGGATGGGTGCAGCCCACTGAAGCCCGATTGGCTTTCTGGGAACAGCCCTGTGCGCACCCCGGGCTTTGACATCATTCAGGGTCGGGCCTGTTACCAGTACTGCACTCCTGGGTATGTCATTCTCTTCACCTTACTGCCGCTTCTACTTTCATCTTATAGGGCTGTATTCAACGATTGCTTGAGTTACGATGAAAATGGTGTTCCATGCCAGTACTCGGAAACAAGCACATTTGCACCAGGCTTTACAGTCGTCCATAACCTCACGTTCACAAGCTGGACCAAACATGTGGCAGATCCTTCCATCTTCAACTTGCCTCCCCATTGCCAAACACCGTGCCCACGCCAGTTTGGCCAGTGCGGAGGATAATACGATGCATTACGTAGACCGTATCCTAGGACTTAAGTACGTCAACGACAGAATACGTGGATACGCTATGAGAGCTTCTATCGGACGAGGCATCCTGCAAATGCAGTGCTGCGAACTACTACGCAACCACTGGTGGCGGCTCCTACATCTCTAGCAGCGCGACAGCGTAACCCTGATTATATATATTGCTTGAATCGTCAATGAACGCTACACGTCAGCGTACCATCAATTCCATCTTCCTGTCTTGTTCTCAATTATCTGAAGGGATGCATGAAGTAGTCCAGAGTCCGTTTGCACCGCGACCGCCGAAGTAGATTCGAGAGCTCATGCAAAGATGCACCGCAACCAGGACGGCCTCGGGCTAAGGGAGTGTCTGAGGCGCATCAAATTCACCGTGGTGCCCTCATCAACTAGTGATGGGAATATTATCTAACAAGGCCTGTGACCGCAGAGGCAAAAGAAGATGCTGCAGCTCCTGTCCAATGCGACGCCGACAAGTTCCGGCTTTGCCACAAAGCCAAGCCCAAGGAATGAACTTGGCGCTGCGTCCACTCGTCTATGAGGGTCTAGTAGTTATTAACGGCAACGACAACTTTTCCAAATTCTCATCAAATCGAAGATAACATGTTCCATTTGGCCTCTCTTTGGCTCGTAGTGTTGATTGCGAGCTTCGTCGGCGTCGTTGTCGTCGCCTGAGTGATATATTTTGCCCCAATCCGTCGATGAGAAAATTCCTTCAACAAATGGCAGCAATACAAAAGGCGAGATAAGAATGGCCCACGATCACCCGCCGTTTGTCCAAGATGATGCACCTGCTCCTTGACGCTCTCATGCTCTACGGCGCATGGCACCCAGCGCCCGCCAGCGACGACGCCGCCAATGCTGGTAGTGGCATCAGCGAGATCACCTACGAACTACCCGCGCCGCCACCACCGTTTCCAAGCGAAGTGCAAGCCACCTTCACAGAGGTACGCAGTGCGCACTCGCGATGTCCGTTGACAGCACTGTGCAGACGTTCGAAGGCTACGACGTGCCCGATTCGAGCGGAGCTTGGTACTACCAGTACCATGTCCATGGCGCCAAAAACTGGCGCGTCGACCACGACACGGTAGAGAAGCACCTCAGCATCGTGGCAAGACTCTCTTCGTAGCCGCAGGCCAACAACTTTTGTGCGTGCGCCAAGGGTGACACGACGGAAACATGCTCGTTGTACTTTACCCAAGGCAACTTGTTCGTTAATTTCCCCACTCTCGGCAACGCATGCTGCCGCCTCTGCGACGCGACGACTGCCGGCTGTGGTGTGCTGCGGCCCGACTGGCTGTCTGCGGCTCCAGTCACGCACACAGGTGTCGACGTCCTCGACGGTCGCACGTGCTACCAGTACTGCACTCCTGGGTAAGTGTCCAAGTCCATTTCCATCGATTCCTTGCATGTAGGTATCAGTTCGACGACTGCATGAGCTACGACGACTATGGCTTTCCGTGCCGCTACTCCGAGACGTGGGGCGACGTCGTGCACAACCTGACGTTCACGAGCTGGGTGGTGCAAGCTCAGCGTCCTGCGACGTTCGACCTGCCGTCTCCTGCGTGTGCTGTGGACTGTCCGAAGCTCTTCCCTGCGTGCATGATGCCTTAGTAAACAAACCCAAAATGTGCGGCTTCTATTACTACTTGTATGTGTTGGACACTTAAACAGACTCGGTGGTCACTTCAGGAGCATCCTTGGTCAAAGCTGGAGGCTGTTCGGTCTTGCGTCTGCTCACGACAAAGCCCAAGATGGCACCGACAACCAACAGAACGCCCATGCCGCAACCGAAGCCGAGGAGGAAGCCTGGAGGCAACGCCTCCCATGCCCCCGACGCCACCGACGCCTCGGAGGTTGTCACGATGATCGTGGGCGTGCCATCGCCGTACACCGCGGAGGCGTACAGCTCTTGCTCAACGACGGCGGCCGGGGGGTTGTAGTGCGAAGGATACGACACGAAATCGGTCGTTTGCAGCCACTCACTCGGGTACCCGCCATTGTGCACACCGCCGATGGTGTTAGACACGATAATGTACCCGTCGTTGAACTTGCCAACGAGGTGCCACGCGAACTCCCACCAGCGAGCCACGACGTCCACGATGAAGTTGTTGAACACTGGAGCAGCGCACTTGTCCGCGGCCAAGCCACCGATGCAGCTGGCGTCGACTTCGAGTTGCAGCACCCGCGCTGCCATTTGGTGCGCATCGCGCTTGATGGCAATGCTCCGGTGGATGCGGTTGTAGCGCAAATGGGCCCAGTTGGACACGAAGTGGAACGCCCACCACGCCGACGTCGAGTCAAAGACGCCACGGAGACCACTCACAAAGACGTCGGGCAGCGAATTTTGGCCGCACGCAATGGGAAAATACACCGCGTTGGCCGGCTCTCCGTGGGCATACCAGGCGAGACCGGCGACGCCGTCCGAGAGGTCGGGGCGTCGTCGCGTCTGCAGCACGAAGCTGTGCGTCGTGCGGTGCATCGAGATAGCGCGCTCCCAGTTACCAGCGACCGCGCCTTTAGGGGTGGCATACCGAGTCGGGTCTCCAAAGGGCCCGGCAGCGGCGCCCTTGGTCAGGTCGAAGACGGAGCCTTCGTAGTGGTCCTGGAGAATGCGCATGATGCTCTCCGGCGTCACGAGCGCGTCGGGTGCGACCGAGAACGGGTACGTCGGGACGCGCGCGTGAAAACCGAGGGTTGGATCGAGCTGCAGCGACGGAGCGACGAGGTCGTAGATGCGCCACATGCGCCGGCCACCGTAAAGAGGCTTCGCCGAGCTGGCATTCACAAAGCCGTACGCCGCAGTAAAGTCGAATGGTGTATCTCTGGCGGCCCACCCCATCTCGTACGCGAGGCTTGCAACGTCTTTTGAAGCGCGAAACTTGCTTGGGTCCGACAGGTTAAGCTCACGGATCACAAACGTGTTGGGCACGGCGACGATGTCCGTGTCGGCGACCTTTTGGGCGGCCCAGATTGCACCACCGTTGTCGCGGCCCGTTAGCACGTGGAAAAGCCACAGGTCGCCGTATTTGTCCGCAATGCCGAGGGCTTCGCAGCTCGAGCTGTATTCAGGCGACGTCGGGTCTTCGGAGTATTCGCCAAAGAACCCGTACTCTTCTGCAAGCGCGCCCATTGTGTCTACAGCGCAGATGGCCGTGTCGCAGCGCTCGAGTGCTATCTTCGACAGCTCCTCGATGCTCATTATATTGCGTCCGTGTGGCAGCGAACTAGGCCACCCAGCTGTCTTGCAACTGCACGTTGATTCCGCAATGCTCAATTGGACTTCATTTTGCATGCCGTAGTCATGGTCCCAGTAAGCATACGTTGAGTTCACTTGTGGGATGAATCCGAGTGGGGTCGAAAGGATCTGCCCCGGCTGCACGGCGTAATTCGGGCCACGGTGCTCCGATGTAAATCGTGGCGTGCCATTACGCAGTACCTCATACACAGGTCTCTGCGCGCCTGGCGGGAATTTCATCGCTGGCACGCGCACCAGCCGCAAGTCGTTCGGGTTGGAGCCGGCATCGTTCGTGTGGGCGACCATCGTCGACCCATCGTGCGTGGCCTTGGAGCCCACGCCGATAAGCGTGCATGCGTTGCCAATGGCAGCGACGGCCGCGACTGCTGCGATGGTCAGGCGCATTCAATCCACAAGGTGTCAAAGGGCAGAGTGGCCGGCGAAGATATGAGGAGCACGACAAATACAATTCACTACGAAATTTTTTTCAAAACACATGCCCTTCACATAGGTTTGCTTCGGAAAACACCTTGGATTAAGTATGACGTTGTGCTGGGTTGTTTGAATTGGGCTGTATTATTATGCCGAAGGATTGTGGGATATTTTCGCTGGCAATGGTGATGCATAACAATCGAGCAAAGTTTTTAGTGTTAACCAATACAAACGTCAAGATATTTCGATCTTTAAACACATTATTTCATGACAGACACGAAATAATGTTCGTCGTCGCTGGACTGCAGGTGACATCAGACTTGCGCAGCGTGCGGACGACCAATGGTAGAGGCATCGTTGTCGTTCGAGTGCATGGTTGGAGCGTCACAGACTCCCTGTGTTCAATGCCAAGACCAACCTTGCAATGTATATATTTGCAAATAAACATCCTCCATAAAAAACATATAATGTTGCAAGGTTATTCGATGGGGAAATTTGACCAGCTTACTTAATTTCACTTGCAGAAAATGCTTTGTTAAAAACGATAGAGCCTGGGAGACAACTTGTGAAGTTTCAGGGACTGGTTAACTGTTCATATAGCATTCGTGCTCATCGTTGCAACACGCTCAAACCCCGGACGCTATCGTTTATTCTGTGAGTATTTGCGGAGGACACCTATCATGAAGGATGCATTTAGCGCCCTTTTCTTGGTAGCACAGTTTAGCGCCATGGTCAACGACTCGTGAGTTGGTTTTGCTCTCGCCTACGAAGAAAAAGCCCTGACTAAGCCAAAATCGTTAGTGGCTTTACAGAGGCTCTGGATCAACCTAAATTTGATAATCATTTATGCCAACAGCTCTCTGGAGCCGTAGTGCACAAGTTTTCTAAAGGTAGCGCAGCGATTTCGACCAGAGCTTCACGTGGTGTGCTATGAACGACTAAGTTCATCGTGGCTTGTCTTGGCCTGACGCACTGACAACGTAGCGCTGCATCCCCTGTACTGTTGGTGATGCTGGTCGGTTCCTTCTATGGCCGACCTATCTGAGGTATTTGACACAGTTCAACAAGCCATCTTACTACTTGTATATCGTTAAATGCACATATGCCTACCTGCGTGATTCCCTGTGCATGAGGTACCAAGTTTGCAACGCCCCTTTGACATTCATCTTCGCGGTTCCATGGCGCGAGCTCTGGGGTTTAAGTGATTTAACTTTGTGGCTCTCATATAAGCCTTTCCACCAACTTCAATTCTTTATGTTCTATAGTTATGTTGCTCCTCAAAATACTGCACTGAGCTGTCTGTTGGGGTTAAGGGACCAAGAAAATTGCCCGACCCATTTTCATGACCGAGTCAACTGCAATCACGATCTGAAGTCAGGTAGCAACTCTACTCTAAATGCAAATACTTTGCTCAGACTTGGTGGATTGCGATTGAACGATTTGCTTCATGGAGCAAAAGCGATTCTCGGTGCATCTGCTTCCGTAGTTCTTGGCCGAATGGGAGCGTGCCAGCACATAGCGTATCCGGATGTCCTCATCCGGATTGAGCCGTTTGCCCGTCCATTTTCGATTTTCGTGCGAGCGGCCAAGATGATCCTGAACGAGCTTATGTTCTGGCTCATGTGCATCGAGGGCGTCGTGTGCATCTTCCTGTGCCTTCCTTTCTTCAAGCACATGACCCAGGCGACCGTCGTCTTCGTGTCCACGAACCTCATCACACCCAACTCGACTGCTTCTATGGCCGGGTATTTTCTAGGTCGCTTGGTGCGGATGCTGATGATGTATGGTCTCTAGGAACGTTATATTGGCCGTCGTTGGCCTCCTCTTTTTGTGTAAGTCTGGATCTTATAGGGCATCGATGACTTACGGCATGGATAGCTAACGTGCAGACGTCAATGAAGTACCGTAGCACGGACGAGGTGCTCAGCGATGGTCTGCGCATTCGCCTCCTTGTTGCCCAGCGCGACATGTACATCTCGGGCTTTTGCCTCTTCCTCTTTGCTCTTCTTCGCATGGTGTACTCTGGCATGGTCACCAACATCACGCTCGAAAAGAAGTTTCATGCCATGGAGAAGCAGGCTAAGAGTGCCTCGGAGGGCTATTCGAAGCTCATTGACGAGCATGACACCCTCCAAAAACAGGTGAAGAAACTCGCGGGTATTGAAGGTGATGACAAGGGCCTGGATGCCATCCTCGCTGAGAACGCCAGCCTCGAAAAAGAGTTGGCCGACGTGAAGAAGGCTCTCGCTGCCGCTGAGACTCAGGTTGCTGCCGTCAAGAAGCAGGCCGACGGACAAAGCGCGGCTTACATGAAGCTCTTGGATGACACGGCTGCCAAGGACGCCAAGGTCGACGAGCTCAAGACGGCTCTCGAGACGATCACTGACCTGAAGTCCAAGCTTGCAGAGCTTGCGAAGGAGCGCGACTCGCTGAAGACGCAGATTCAAGACTACGACTTTATGTTTGCTGACGCCAAGAAGAAGGCTTTGTAGGCAGAGGCTTGCTAACGACTAGCATTAATGTTCCTCATGAGCACTATGTACTATCTATCGTACCTTCGACCTGTCAACAAGAATCCTGCACTTGTGCAGCTCAAACTTGGAGCCGCATTCATCGCGAGAATGCTCAACTTGTTTCGAGTCATCGTCCCTCTCGTTGGACGCATCGTTGCAGTCAAGACCCCACCTACCCTCCATAGTCGCACCGTTTCCAGGCCTTCCGTTCGCCCTGGCCGTCCGTAGTCGTGCCTCCACCGCGCACCTCCCTTTCTCCTCCTCACCTCAGCTATCTGTTCCCCACTTCCTCACGCTTCCGCCATGGAGATGTCATCGTGGGGTCCATCTTGGTCCGAGTCCTCTGGCGCAAAAATGGCGGCCACGTGTTCCGTTTTTTGCCGTCACAATAAAATACACCTTCCAAGGCCAAGCTTACAAACATCAAGTCAACCTGAAGAGTTGTAAAACAATAATCTGACCCTGCTCGATGTCACATTAAATTAATTCGGACGACGCAGTTTTTATTTTCGTTGCCGACGATGAAGTCCGTGGCGTCCGTCTTGCTGGTGCTCATGGGCGTGGCTTACGGCGCGCTCCTCGGGCGCATGAGCTTCGAGAAGCCATTCGACCAGATCAATGCCGAAGGCGTCCGCGAGGTCTCGGACGACTTTTCCTTCGGCGGCCATGCGCAGGTCAACCGCCACTTTGTCCGGCTTACGACCGATCGTCAGAGCAAGCGCGGGTACATCTGGTCCAAGAACGCATTGGGCCAGCTTACGCGCCCGGAATTCTCCATGATCCTAACGTTCCGTATCAGTGGCCAAGGTGAGCGCTGGTACGGTGATGGCATCGGTCTCTGGGTGACGACGGAACCGCGCCACGTCGATGGTATTAACCACGGCTTCACCGATAAGTTTACGGGCTTTGGCGTTGTCGTGGATACGTTTGTCAACACGGAGGCCAAGGGTGGTCACAAGGATGTCTTGTTCCTCACCAACGATGGTACCAAAGATGTGGACGATCTGCTCTTCAGCTCGGACAAGAATGGCTGCGATGCCAAGGGTCTTCGCTACCACGAGCGCCACGCTGGCTTCTCGGCGTCGCTTAGCATGTCGCGCATGAAGGTCACATTCTCGAACAACCGCGTCACGATCCAACTCGACCCGTCAAACGCGGGTATCTGGTCGCCGCCCTGCTACGCTGGCGTCGTGAACCTTCCGTCCAACTGGTACACGCAAGCTACCATTGGTGTTACGGCCTCGACGGGATCGCTCGCCGACACGCACGATGTCATTGGCCTCCAGGTCTACGAGTACGTTGTAGTCCCGGTGGCTACTGGTGTTTACTTGAGACATAGTACTTTTGAAGACGAGGAAATTGCCGCCAAAGATGCCAAGATCTTTGAGGATCGTCTTCGTACGCTGCGTCCTTACTAACGTACGGAGCTCACGGACTGCTGTTTCTGTAGCTGCGCAGTCGCTTGATACCCTAGAAGACCTGGCCCAGGTCAACACTGTTAAGGTGAAGCGCCTGCAAAAGCAGTACAGCCGCATGATCGAAGACTTCGAACACGAATTTGCTGGTTTGACCACCCATGCTCGAAAGCTCGCTCACTCGTAGCGTAGCCTTGAAGGAAGAGACGGCCAACACGATCGCCAAGCTCCGCAAACAGGAAGAAGATGACTCGAAGCGCATTACCGAGCTCGAGGCGTGGGTCAACGGCCGTGTGAACGAGAAGGTCGACTCCAAGGTAAAGGAGATCGAGGCCGTTGTCGACACGAAGCTCGACCAAAAGCTCAGCAACGCCGGCAGCTCGGGCTGGAAGCTCCCGTTCGTGCTGCTTCTCGCCATCCTTGGCGCCGCCGCTGCCTTTGGCTACAAAAAGTACCAGGAGCTGCGCAAGTCCCACTTGCTGTAGAGATAGTGGTGGCTCTTCCGTACGAACACGACGATGTATTGAATCTTTGACGTCAAGACCTGCAGTGAATGCACAAAGGTGTCGGCGCCGATTACAAAAGACGAGCGAACTCGTATACTTGCGCAGCATTAGCTCACTCTAGCCGCACATCTCAGGACTGTTCCACCTTGCAGTGCTCGCAGGTGCCCCTTGCAAGAGGTGTCACCGTGAAGTTCTCGTCGTACGCCGAGTCGCAGGGGCGCGCTGAGGCTGCTAGGCTGCTGCTGCAGGGACAAAGACAAAAACAGCTGTGGCGACGCCATGTGCAAACTCAAGCCAAATCGAATCTCAAGGAGGACACGAGCTGAAGTGCTGGGGAAAGTGAGAAAGAAGCGGGAAAGCGATCGGTTTCCGGACGCCACACGCAGTTGGGATTGCGCTCCTCCGATGGCACATGCGATGCGGCTCCTGTGCTTCATTGTGGCTTCGCTTGCTCTGCTCTCGACGGCTAGCGACGACCTTGACTGCGCTGCTCTCTGCACCACAGGTGCCTGCCCCGATGCCTGCCGCAGCACACTCCGGGTGAGCCCGCGGTGGCACCCTAAGCTCCACAAGTACGTCAAGTTGCCCATTACCGAGGCGTGAACCCTCCATTCGGATGCACACCCTTAACTTGAATCTATACATCATGGGGGCAATTCTATCTGGAACGGTGCCATGGCTACTGTTCCCTCAGCTAACCATAATGGCATAATGAACGTCTCCTTGGGCTCCATCTCCACAACAGTCTCGTCCACGACCCTGAGCGAGCTGATCTACTCCGCCTTCTCGGATGGCTCGTGCAACATGAGTGGCAGCATCTGGCCCCTTTGATCTCACTTCAGCCCCTGCTTCCCTAAACCTTGCCCCGCTACCTGGCGGGCCCAACAAAGAATATTTGTCACTGCATTCATGCATTCAGTCTAGTTTTATCATAAATGAAGGACCAACTCCATCAACAAACCTTGCGCAGACGTCAGACCGATGGCTCTACTATCTTCATATTTAGTTCAGTGGAAACTCCATTATCCCGAAACCTGACGCAAGAATGCGCTGATACATAGTCGCGATTACGCATTGCAGGAAGAATGCACTTCTAAATTGTTGTCGTCTTTATTCAAAATTCGAGCCACTTTCACTCAACTTAGCAACAAAAAATAATGAGCTAATGCAAGGCCTGGCTCACAACGTCGGTGAAAGTTCGTCGCGCAGGGTTTAATAGCCGTACCCGGACCCGGAAGACGCCTCGAATGGCCGGACCTCTTTGTCGACACGCGCCGACTACTTG
>JNBR01000079.1:100017-144029 GCA_002081595.1 Achlya hypogyna | reverse complement strand
CACTTCATCATTTACCTCCATGCCTCCATACCCCCAACGGCATTCGACGACCTCCTTGTCGCGTTTGACCGACACTACACTGTAAAGTCTGGGCGAGGGCGACGTGGCCGCCCACCAAGAATCACTGAAGTTCACTGCGTTCTCGGTCTTGTGCTAACGTACTACACACACGCGTGCGAACACAGGACGTTGTGCAAACTGTTTGCTTTTACACCAGCTACGCTAGCCAGGGATCTCTCTGTTGGTGAGCGCGCGCTGGCTTTTGCCTTGCGCGAATTACCGGACGCTTCTATTATGGCCCGGTTTCGGCACGCAGGCGCGGTGGTCCGTGGGATAAGGCACAAGGGTCGTCTTGGTCCAGCCCATCGGCGAGCCGGCTCGGGGAAGCATGGTATCAACCCACACAGTCATGGCCTCGCTCACATGCCGAGTCCGTGCTTGTGTCGAAGAGCTTTCAGTGCACTCTTGGCGGCGATGAGGGCAGTAGCCTCGCGTGGCCCCGCGCCCATTGTCAGGGCGTGGTTCAGTCGCACAATTCCAGCTTCCAACGCGTCGCGTTTCGATAGATGTAGTTCGCGGAGACGCGTCTGCTTCATTCGTCGCTTAATTGTTTATTAAGACCGAGCCTAAAACCATGGAGGCGGGAAATCGGACGGTACGAAGACTTTAACGTTGATGGCGTATGTACCAAGACTGGGCGGCTAGACAAAAGTGTACTGTTATCGGATTGCGCGTCCCGAATGAAGTCCTGTCCCTTGTTCTAGCACCTTATGAAGCACAAAGTAATTCAAAATGTACGTGCCTTGTCCAAGCTATTGTCTTCGACGCACCAGCCACGACGGCACCAAAACCGGAAATGCGAGAAACAGACAACAACATGCAAAATGATCATTCATGTTCGGGGGTAGGTCTTTAGCTTGATCTATACTAACACCAAACAACTTGGACATCATCAACATGTGCATCTGATCTTGTCGGTACTAACGATCCTCCCGCTCTCGGCAGCGAGCAGCTTCTCTTTCTTCACGCTCTTCTTGGCGTCCTTGGGCTCGCTCTTCCATCATCATAAACATTGCCGTAATGTCGTTCGGTACGGATGTGCGTTCCGTTGCCAGGTTTTCCTCGGCCGTCTTTATGAGCCGGTCCAGTGATTGGCGCTTCTGGGTGACATGCGAAAGCATCGGTGCGTCCATGGCGAGCTTAATACCACCAAGTCTGCCTTCGGCTTCGCTCCGATGGCAAAAAGCCCTGATGTTGACACTTCAGTGCAATTAATTGTTTTACCCAATTCTTGAGAACTCTTTACTTGCATCATGCTTGTATGACCCGAGGATGAACGCACAACTTTACTGCTCGTTGGCAGAGTCACACCACCCCTATCAAAGCGAGAATAAGCCACATCGAGATATAATTCCGCTCGCACGCGAAGTCAATTTCATTTTCGCAACAATCTCCCAAAGCCTCATCGGTCTTCGCAACGAGCACGGCCGATGATCCACCACTTGCCGATGCATCCGACGAGATGCCCTTATCGCTGTAAAGCTCGTTAGTTTCAAAAGGCAGGTCGTTGCACGAACCCGCGCCACTGTTGTCGCTCGCGTCATTGAGCGTTTCCACTGCCATTTTGTTTTCGATGGCTCTCTGAATACGCTTGGCTCTCGCACTGGCGATGGTCATGCCGAGTCGCCCGTTGGCTTCCGAGCGTGTCGAAGTATATTTTACTTGCGGTGTAGCGCTTCCCAGTCGCGCTGATGAACGACGAGCGGGTGGCTATTGTACATTTTTGCAGCATCCTACCACTGCATTTAGCCGAACGGTTGCTTGACCTCGACGATATCGAGAAGCAGATCGACGTCGTCATGAGCCCAGTTCTTGGCCATACTAACTGCAGAAGTTCTTTTATAACGAAAATTGCATTAGACCGGGGAGGAATCTAGTAGTTGAAAACAGCATTGGTTCCAATGCGTTGGAGAATTATTGGTTGTCAACCGCGCCGCCCACATGGCATGTGTTAATTGTGGAGCAAATGCTTCAGAAATGCTCCAGATAGGAGCAAGATCAAGTGGTCTGATAAGACCAAAAAATGGTCACCACGATCTGATCTTTTTCTGGTTGCTCAACAAGTGCAATCTCGAATGATCTACAGTGGTGGCATGGCATAGCGGCGAGTAGGATGTTTACTCATTTGGGGCAGCGGTGCCAGGCTGTGACTCATGATTTTTTTTGTTATTTATAACTTGTCATACCTGATACTATTAAGTCTGAATAGGCCCAGTGGTAATAGCCTCGCTCTGTGGCCCGTGACGCATCTCACCGCGAGTAGGCCTCGGAGTGGGCATTGCTTCGCCGCCTTGAGTCCGAGTGTACAAGTCTGGTGCTGGAGCCGCGCTCATGAACCGCGCACCAAAGCTCTCGTCCGTCGTGTCGGTGGCGCTCACGGGCATCGAGCTCGGCAGACTTGGGCGTTGTTCTGAGACGGCGTCGATCGCGCACAAGCTCATGCCCAAGGTGCAGAGCACAGTGTCTAGCGCCGAGTTCCTGAATCAAAGCATCATGCTCAACTACGCGCTCAAGACGAACATGCATATCGACGCCCTGACTGTGTGCGCCGCCCGGATGCGGGGGTGACGCCCGATCGTAGGTCCACCCGATCCCGCCTCCAGCGGTACACGAAGAATGCCGACTGGGTCTACGTTGCCGCGTGCGCCGAAGTTCGTGACGAGGACAAGTCGATATAGATCATCGTGGTGGCGACGTGCTGAGCTACGAGGAGTTCCATGAGCACCTCAAGTCGGGTCAGATCGACACGTGCATGCTCGCCAGGCTTGGAATCGTGTGTGCGAGCAGAATCCTTATGGATGTGGTAGCGGATCAAGCCGTGGCTGCTGACAGAAATCAAGGAGCGCCGCTATTACAACGTTTCGGCGTCAGAGGGCCTGGACATCCTTGAGGACTATGTCAAATGCGGTCTCGGGCATTGGGGTCCCGACCAAAGGGGCATTAACCGCACACAAGATCAATTCGGCATTACGCGGTCGGGGTAGGATGTGCTGGCCAAACCGACGTGCCCCAGACCTTCCAGCGCTACGTGGACGAATCACTCACGACGTACGGCGCGCACTAGTACTTCGGCCGCGGGCTTTCCGCGCAACCAATTCGTGCTCGTAAACTTCGGCGGTTTGAGCACACCCGCTGGCACAGAGGTAAGCCCACCCGCTGTGGCAGTGCTGTTCAAAGCGCTCCAGATGACAGTAAAAAAGGCGCAAGCATTCTTCGGGCTCAAGCCGCACACGTCGGCTGATACAGTGTGACAAAACACCAGCGAGTACACACCGATGCCGGCTGCGGCGTGGGCAAAGCTCACGGTATTTTACGCGCACCTAAACGTCTACCTGCGGTGTCTGCTGCCGACATTCGACATCACGTGGGCAACTTTATTGTTATGTGAGTTACTAGTACATTGCATTGCGCTCACAAGCTCGTCGTAGAAAACCTCGATGCCGAAGCCGCTCGTCTCGTTGCACGCGAGGTTGCCGCAAGCTAGATTTAAGTCCTCGAAAGCAGAGCAGAGAGCGATGTCGCCTGCTAGGTGCGCCTTCTCCTTCTCCGCCTTCGCGCTGTGTCGTCCTCTTCTTCATCTTCTAGCATCGCAAGCGCAACGCTAACGACCTCGGGGTTCTCCTCAGGCTCTTCCTGCAGGCGGCCGTCGCGCTCAAGCTCAAGCTTGGTTTTTTTATGTGCGGGACCTTGAAGTTGTTGCTGCCACCAGAGCGAAGTATTTCAATGAGCACATACTGAAGCGAACGCCAATTTGCTAGAAGCGTAGTGTAGGGCACGTCGACCATGCGGTGTGCACGTTCGTAATAATGTCGTCAATGGTACTTGCATGACGCATGATCTGGTTGCTGTGCAAAGCGCGAAAAAACCCGAGGTCCAGAACATTGCACTCCAGGGAGTTTGCGGGCTGGAAGACAAGGCTTATATTAAAGCCATCAGCCTTGCCTGCTGCAGCGATGTCCGCGTCGTCGATGGGCACGTGTGGACGCGCGTTGTCTTGCTGAACAAGTATTGATTTCGAAATGCCTGCGGGCCATGTGCACTTGATAGTAGGAAAAACTTTATCCAGCAAAATGGACTTGTAGTATTGGCGCGTGATAGGCACGGGCTTGGTGATAAGCGTGCCCTTTTGGCGGCGGAAGGTACTCCTTGCCGCTGGTACTCTTTCTGTATGTGACCAACACCCGATTTTTCCGTTCCACCACTTGTTCGCGACGTGGTCCTAACGCGGTTTGGCAACAGCACACAGAACCATGACCTAGTCGCAATTAGCCTAATGATCCCAAAGATCAGCAATTGTACCTTGATTATGTGATTCTTGTTTTGAACGGTTCGTGACGGAGGCATTTCACCGGGAATGCCGTAAAATGCGCATTTAGCGACTTTTAAAAAGAACCACTTCTCGTCCACACAGACAAAGTTGTCCATGCTAGCGACAGTTAAATCCGTGCTTATGAAGCTTAAAGCCCACAGGCTACGGAAGTACATGTTAGTATGGGCTAAGTATGGCTTAAGCGGCCGCGCATATTTGCGGAAAAATGCAGATTTAAACCTGTCGTGGAGTACAGACTTCGGCACGCCTCTTGCCGCCTCAAGGTCGCGAATTGTTGATCGGTCGCTTGGGGCCACCGACTTGATGTGCTCGAGCAAGTCGGCGTACTTGATCTTGGGTCCGCATTTGTTTTTGCGGCGGCTAGTGACACTGCCGAACTTGCCGTGCGTGGGCTGGCGCCCGCGGTTCCAGATGCGATAGATGGTTTGTGCCGAGACCGCATACTCTTCGGCGAGCCTGGCAATTGTCGACGGCGGGAGCTTCCCGTGGTGCGACACGGCTAGGAGGCATCGGAAGACCTCCTCGCGCGTCGCATCGTTTAGGTTGGGTTTGCTCCCTTTGCCGGACTTTGGCTTGAGGGGATGTTTCTTCCTTTAGAAGTGATTGACTTCCCCTTCGCCACAAACCTTATCCCTCCTTTTTCGGATACTAGTGTCAGTCATATATTTTCAGAGGTCCATTATGTATTGCTTACAATCACTTGACCCGGCGCACCAGCTTTTCCACTTAATCTCGGACAGAGGTAGTAAGACAAAATGAGCTACAGGTCTAGAGCTGCAATCATCCTGAGTGGCACGAGTGGTTGCTAGCGTCACTGCAAATGAATGGTGTCGATCACTTAAAGGTGGGATCGACACGTCGCGAACCTCTATTATCTAGAACCTTAGAAAAATTTTATTATGTGTGTTGAGGAGGTTCAACTAAACTAGCATTAGCGACACGCCTGGGGGAGTACCACTCGCCGCTATGTCATGTCCAGGCCTCTGCAAACGTGGATTTTTGGCAGTGGGCATCCACGCCATGCACAAATCTGTGGCGCTGGGCATCCGCAAAATATGCACTTGTTGTTTGTATGTCGTAGTATCGCTGGCCGATGCTGGTGCTGCATCGGCCATAAAAATGGAGTTGCACAGCGCGCCGTTCCTGCCGCAGACGTCGTCCTAACTTGCTGTACGCTCGACGAGTTCATGAGCGGACTGCTGCGTCATCGTGGAGCCCTGGAGAGCTACGGTGGTGCTAATTTTCTTAAGGCTATAGCTGGTGAGCGCCTCGACCTCTGCACTAAGTACAACTCGGACCCGGCGTTCGCTTACAAGATTGACTCTATGAAGGATGCTCCATTGGTCAAGGCATGGACCAACTTAGCTGCCGTGTACCCATCACTCGTGACGTTCTGCACCGGCCTCGCCATCGTACTGCCGTCGACTCACACGGTCGAGTCAGACTTCTCGGTCCTCAAAGCTACCAAGGACAACCCTTGTCGTTCAATGTCTAACTACGCCATGGAGGGGCAGATGCAAGCTAAGCAGTACAAAGACGTGAAGAACGCAGTTGGGTCGAGCCCGGGATCGAATTCACAATGAGCTATAGGTTCCTTGTCTTAGGGATAGTGCCAACGGGAGTACACGGAACACGGGTACACGCAACAATGTGACCCATTCGAATAGTGTCAACTAACATCAGCGTAATGCAACTGGTGCCATTTATATAGGAGTTTGTATGCGAGATCAAGGATCCACATAAATGGGCCCCAGGGCATCCACAGGAAAAATTATGCGGTTGATTTTGAAAATTCCACGTTAGCAGAGGCCTGGCCATGTCCACCACTGTTGTTTTTATCTGGGATATTTTTGGAAGCCATCCACCAGTCGGATGGGTGATTCAAAAAATACACTGTATTGTCATTAGAACTCGAACCCAATGACATTGTCCCAAGTTAAAGCACTTCCACATCAAGATCTGGTGCCCCGACGTGATTTGGTGCTCTGGGGCAGAACAACCATCATCTACAATTTGAAAAAGACTGAGCCATCTACGATCTAGAGTCAGATTTAAAATGCTTCAGTGCATGTTATAATTTACAAAACAGAATATTATCAGAGACGTAGCTGCATTGTGACATTTTACGTTAGTCAAATATCGCGCTGCTATCGACTTCGCTCACCATCGTCGTAGAAAACGGCCCGATCGCGGAGCATTGTTTCAAGGCACTTCTTACGCTTCTGGCGATTGGCGATCGTTCGTTTGAGCCTCGAAGCGTGCGCGTTTGCGGCGATTGCCGATGGCCACGAGACGATTTTCGTACTGATAATACTCTTCAGCATCATCACTTTGCAACGGCATGAATCGGATATGAACGTTCGTTAGAGCGACAGCGCATTGAAAGAAAAAAGTCGTACTTTTCACGTTTCCATTTGTACACGGTGGCGGTGACAGCCCACAGGCTCTTCATGCGTCCAAAAAAATTTTCGACAATGAAAAAGTCGCTTGCAATGTTGCGATTTGTCTCCATTTGCTCAACAGTAAGCATATCGATGAGCAACAGGCGGCTGCTTGTGCGGGGTTATCGCGCGGATGCCACTTGCGAGGCCCTGGTAGCCTTTGTCAGCCAGCAGGGCCCAACTGTGCAGGTAGTCGTTTAGGAGTGGTCCTCCATCCATCGGCAACGTGCTGCTCATCGGGCAGCTTCGGAAGCTGCCTGCGGTGAAAATCAAGGATTTGCTTGCACATCGCGAGATCGTGGGTACCCCCTGGACAGGCGCTGGAAACGTTGATGGCGATACCATTGGGAAGCACTGACACTTCGGCTTTCATTCCATAAAGTGAGTGCTTCTTGCTGTAATATCTCATCTTGTCTGCATAACCAGCGGCCGGTGCGTGTGACTGCTGGAGCGTTACATCGACGGCGTAACGCGCACAAGGAAGGTTGAGAAACTGGTTGCCACTTGTAGCTAAACGCAGGATTGACCATTTCTCAGCCTGCGCACTGATAAACTTGGAAACTAGGTGGGGGCGCACAGCAATGAGAAAGTTTGTTACTCGCTTGGCAAATGTGGTGGACTTTTGCTTAAACACTGCCGTCAAGACGTCCCACGAGCCGCAGTGCTTGAGGGACGTCAAGGCCATGAAGAACGTGTCACGCGCAGAAACCAAACTATTTCGCCCAGAGCCCGCATTTCAATGACGTATTACGAATTGCTGCATATCGCTCCACAACAATTGAAATTCCGAAGGCGAGAAGTTGGTTAAATCACGGATGCCAATGGGACCTCGGGCCTCTAAAAGGCGTCATACATCGGAGCGGGTGAGTTAGCCCTGTCGTCGTAGTCTGGTCGCTCAGAAGAAAAACAGCCTCGCTGGGCGTCGCGCCCGTGCGCGAGACGGTTGAGAACGTCGACACCGAGATCGATTGCTCGAGCGGTAAGCCCACGGCGACGCCGTAGCTCAGATGGTACAGTAGGCAAGACATCACCAGAATTGGCGACGGAAGTAGATGCTATAGCGGCACTCGGCGTCCGCACTTCGTCTTACATCGGTGTCAGAGGCACACGAGAGGAAAAGGTTCGAGGATGCCGCACCATGGACAATGTAAAAATGGAAGTGTCGAATAGTCTGGAAATTGAGTAAAAACATCTCACCGTGCTTGAACATACTTCGTCGATATTGCTCTATCTGATTCCTCCCTGACGACACTGGGCGGCTTCAACATTCCTGTAGTGCGTTGTATATTATGAAAGTCCACGCACCAAATAATATAGTACACATTGCAACAAATACACATACGACGTATCAACACTCACCGCCGCTCACAGGGCAGCACACCTTCTTCTCAACTCTGCCGACGGCTCTTTTCGGCCTCGTGCACACGCTCTGAGCCGAGGAGTGGACTCGGACCTTCATTGTACTCGCGAGTGCCCTGACCGCCACCTCGCGCCGCTGATGCACACGCGCCTCCCTACAGAACACGAAAGTCCAACTTCCTTTCAAGTGTTTTCTCAATAGATAGATTCAGTTCAACAACAGTGGATGTGACAATGGCGCGCTTGTGCTGTGATTGATATCCACGCCAGATTTTATGTTATTAAAGCTACATACTGGTATATACACTCAAGTGTGGTGTTTTGCGCGAAATACTCGCAAACGTGGTAATCTTGAGCTGGTCACCGCGTCGAGCACGGCCTTTTGGCGTTCTTGTCAAGCAATGGATTGATATCGACCAAGGCCACAGAATAACATTATGCCCTGACTACACGCATTTTGGCCAATCACATTTTACCAGAACAATTGTCCGGTATTTTCCGCTGAAATTTTTCCCATCCTTGATTATCTTCGAATTTATATGTGGAAAAATCGTTGTTCGTGGAAAATACAGGACAATTCGTCCGGTAAAACACCCAATCTCCAAGATATTGGTCTGGTGAAAGCTGGAGAATGAGCAAATATGGCTCAGCGAGGATTATCGAGTTTCAGTGGTATGAGGTCAAAGGGATGCACCGTATCGAATTCCACGGGAATAAAAAATTTAAGCAAAGCCATGGCCGCAGCTAACGCTCTCCTCGAAGACCCTGAAGCGCTCTCCAACTACCTCAAGACCAAGATCCGCACGATTCCCGACTTTCCTAAGCCTGGTTCAGACTTCTGGTACGAGCTCACTGGCGCCACCCGCTCTTCAGTCTCCCAGGGACGTGACGACGCTGGTCTTGGATCCGGAGGCCTTCCAAATCACGATCGACGCATTCGTGCGCCGGTACAAAGACAAGGGCATCACGCACATCGTAAGCTGCGAATCTCGCGGCTTCATCTTTGGGGCGCCTCTCGCACTTGCCTTGAAGTGTACGTATCGCGAAGTCGGATGATTTAATTAGTCCACGCAGGCGCCTTTGTACCCGTGCGCCGCGCCAGAAAACTCCCGGGCCACGTAATTGGCATTGATTACACGTCGGGCTTCTATCACGGTCGCTTCGAGGTGCATGACGAGTCAATTCCGCACGGCAGCCGTGTCGTCCTCATCGATGACCTTGTCGCCACGGTGCGCACCTTGATCATGTCCCGTGTGACATATTTTGAACCATGTTTCCAGGGCAACACGCTTCTCGTAACTTGTCAGCTCATGCAGCAGCTCGGTGCCGAGGTCGTCGAGTGCGGCTGCGTCGTTTCCTCCTCTAAAGTTCACGTTCGCTTATCTGTTGTCGCGGCCAGTGACTCATAGCGCCGTGTAGAAGCAAGAGGCGGGTCACGTAAACGCCATTGTGCTTCACCAGCCCGAACACAAGATCAACGCGACAGGCCCAACGGTCTTCAGCCTCACGTCGTACACAGTCGATGACCATTCGTAAGCCGTGCGTCATGCGTCCATTGAGATGCCGCCACGAAAGTAAAGTCAACGAAACACACGGGTTGCATATACAAACTTATCTCGCGTCTCCCAGGTGCATGCCTGCGTCATCCAAGACCTGGTGCAGGAACCGATCGCTGCCCGTAAGCGGGTCTGTGCCGCTGGACGGTGGCCGCGGCGGGCTCGGCATGTCTGTGTTTTCATCGTTGGCCGCGCGGAAGAGTTCTCGGGCGCGCTGCGACTTATGCTCCCCCACAAACGACTGCGAGCCGCGTGAGGCCAACCCCGGCAACGGATCTGCGTACCTGGCGCTTGTACTGGGACGACGCAGTGTACTGGTTGTTGAGGCGAGAAAAGACGTCACGCTTAGCCTGCGGTCGTGGTGACTCGACGTAGGCACCCTCCGAAACGGTGTCACTGATTGCTTCCTTCTTGCCGCGGCTCTTGGCGCTGGGGCTCTCGTACCCGCCATCCGACACCGAGTCGCTGTGGTCGGCCTCCATGTCGTAGTCCTCCACGTCTTGTTCGTTCTCCTAAGCACCGCTATGAGCACCTTTCGCGGCTATGCGCGCACCTTCTTAAGGTTGGCGAGCACATCCATTACGGCCGAGCTGCCACTGCTGCGACGGCCCGTGTCGATCGGTGGCGGCGGCGGCTGGCGGGGCGTCATGGCGCGGGGTCGGGGTGACGCGGCCACGTTGAGGCTCGGGCTCGGCTGGCGCAGCTTGGAGGTCGTCGTCGAAACTGGTGGTGCCAGCAGATTGCGGTCCTTGAGCCTACGGAGCACTCAGAGATGTGCCTCAATCGGGCTACGGACCGGCGAGAGCGCAAGTTTTGAGTGCGATTCTTGAGGATCTCGCGCTTCTGCATCGCATTTTCCTGCAGCCGGTGGCGGTGGATGCCAGTGAAGTTGGTTGGATTTGAGAGGCGGTTGAAAATGGACGATGCGGCCGTCGGCGCCGTGTCAGAGCTCGCGCTGCCGACGCTCACGTGGTCCTCCATGTCGTCATCGGGCACGTCGTCGGGGGCATCGGTCAGCGGCGGCGCGCCTTTGGCGTCGACCTGCGCCTCGAGCCACTTGATGCGCTCACGGCAGGTGGCCATACCAGCGCGGTACTTGTGGTCGCGGGCTTCAAGTGCCGCCTTCTGTTCCTGCCACGTCGCGGCCTGCGCCGCAAGGTCGTCGCACTTGCGCTTGAGGATGGCGTTTTGCTCCTCGGCCGCGCTGAGCACGAGCCGTGTAGGTCCACCTTCGTCACCACCCATGGCGTCGGCGATCATTTGCTGCAGTTTCTCCTCGTATGTCTGGCGCATGAAGTGGTTGCGCTCCTTCTCGAGACGCAGCGTGGCCTCGAGCTCGTCGAGCCGCAGCAAAGTGCTCTGTAGCTCGCCGTCCTTGGCCTCCTCCTGCTTTTTGACCGACACCGCCATACCGAAGAGCAGTTTGAGCAACGTGCGCGCCTCGGGAAGCGACGATGTTTCCATCTTGGCAAGCGCATCGTTGTCCTCGAGGTCCACGTCAAGCGTGCTCGACGCCATCTCCGAGATACGCTCGTCCTTGTACTCGAGCTGCGCCTGGCAGGCCTCGATGCGCTCTTCCAGCTCGGCCAGCATTGCCTCCTCTTCCTTGCCGATGCCGTCGGGTGCCTCGGCCTTAAGCGGTGAGATGAGGATGTCGCGGATGGCGCTGGCATCGCCCGTGGCACGCTCGGCAAGGGCCGCCTGCAACTCGTCCTGCAGCTTGTTGCGTTGTCCGTGGAGCCGCTCCATTTGCTGCAGGATCTTCTCGCGCTTCTCGAGCTCTTGCTCCAGCAGCTCTGCCTTCTTCTGCTGGTCCGCGAGCTTCTTGATTTGCGCCGCGAGCCACTCCTCGTCCTTGGATTTGGGTTTGGCCTTTGACGCCTTGCGGTTTGACTGGATGAGCAGCTGTTGCTGCTTTAGCCGGCGGTTGGCGGCGGCAACTTCTTCCATACGCCGCTTGAGCACGCGCTCCTGTGCATCCTTCTCCGAGCCCAGCTTCTGGATCTGCTTGCGGTCGCGCTGGTGCTCGCGCTTGAGGTTGATGATCTCACGCTTGCGCTCATTGGCCTCGAGCTCGTACTTTTTGCGATCGTTCTGCATCTTGCGGAGCAAGTCGACCTTTTGCCGCTTCATCGTGCTGATTTCGTTCGTGAGCACACGCAGCTGTACGTCGCTCTTCTGCTTCATCACTTCGAACCGGCGCATCTCCGCTTGCTTCTTCCGAAGCGCCGAAAGTTCGCCATCCTTTGATTCGAGGTCCACCGACAGCTTGTGGTACCGGGGCGGGTCGCTCACTTGGTTGGCGGCCATTTCGGCCACCAGACGGTCACGTTCGGCCATGAACACGCGCTCCTTCTCGGCCATTTCGCGCAACCGCTGCTCAAACACACCACGCATGCGCTCGTAGCCCTCCGCGTTGCGTCGTAGCGTCTGCAGCATCTGCTCCTTGAGCGAAATGTTGTTGGAGAGGTCCTGCACTGACGCGCCGAGCACTTCTTGCCGCTTCTGGAACTCGCGCTGCATGAGCTCCATTTCCATTTGGAGACCGTCGTCCTCGGCCTCCATCTCGACGTTGTCCGAGAAAACGGCCTGCGCTTGAATCTGCTTAAGCATCTCTTGCTCACGCTTGATCTCTTGTTCAGCTTGTTCGATAAGCCGCTGCTCTTCTTCGAGCATGTCAGCCGTGAGCCCAAACGCCGCCATGTCCAGCTCCTGATGGGCGCCCGAGTACATGGCTGCCTTGTCGCGCTCGCCCTCAGTGGCCCGGAGACGCTCCTGCAGCTCCTGAATTGTCTTGAGCTGTTCCTTGACGAGCCCCATTTCCTCTCCGTTGGCGTCGAGTAGGCCGGTGCCCGAGGCCTCACAGCACATGCGGAAGTAATCGCGCTGGCCTTGTGTCGCGAGAAGCTCCTCCTTGATGGCGTCGGTCTCGGTGCGCCAGCGCTTGATCTCAGCTGTGAGCCGCATCACTTCATTCTCGGCCGCCTCGGTGCGCTGCCGCATCGAACCAAAGCTGTCGAGTCGCCACTCGGTTGCGGCGGACTGCACGCGCGGGTCGTTCATATCGGCACCTGGGTGACGGAACTGGAAGAGTTCCTCCTGCAGCAGCTGCACTTGGCGCCGCAACTCGGCTACGACGGCCGACTGCTCGTCGCGGTTGATCACGGCCTTGTTCTGGATGTTGCGGGCTCGGTTGGCGTACATGAGCGAGCTCTTGGACTCAGAGACGTTGCGGCCGGCAGGGCTTACGCAGCAAAGCATGAGCGTTCGGCTGTTGCCGCCTAGGTTCGCGTGAGGACAGTGTGTGGGCCAAGGCGGGAGGACCAAGGGAGTCTTGTAGCATGCGCGTGAGCTTCGAGTCGCGGTACGGAACGTGGACGCGGCCTCGGCGCGTGTCATCGCCCAAAGCATTGATGACGTTGCCGAGCACGAAGAGACCCTTGTTGATGTCGATGCCTTCTTTGAGGCGGAGGCCTTCGGCTTTGGTCATCTTTTGCTTTTCGGAGCCCGCGAGATCGACGAAGTTGAAGTAGCAGCTGCGGACCTCGCACTCGTCGGCTTCGGCGAATGGAAGGTGTTGCGTCATCGTGATGGTGAGAATTGCATGCGACCGACTCGATTCGGCGTTCATGTCGGTAGCGCCAACAGTGCGACAGAAGCTTCCCTTATCCAGCAGCTTGATGCATTCGGTGGCTGAGGTCACGGGTTCTTCGCGCGCGCCATGAACCTGCACTTGGCCAATGGCACTCTCCTTCAAGTACACTTTGGAGTTCGTATCGAGTGTGCCGTTGCCAAACTGCGACAGAAGGTCTCGGATTTCCTCGCCATAAATCTCGAGAAAGCGGAAGGTGACCTCAGCGCGATAACCGGGGACCTCGGTCTTCTTGGCCTCGATTCGGTCGAAGATTTCATTGAGCGCGCGAGGAATGATGCCCCGCTCCTCCTTGTTGGAAACAAATGCGCTGTTACCGCTGCCCATCGTGAACGTCTTGCCGCTGCCCGTTTGCCCGTACGCGAAGATCGTTGCATTGTAGCCCTCGAATGTCGAGTCGACGAGCGGCGAGACACAGGGCCAGAGCTCGTCCTGCCCGGCCTCGGGCCCAAAGACGTGGTCGTACGTGTAGGTCACATTGCTGGACGGGATAATGACTTGGGTGCCGAAGGTCTCAACAGCATGGTTGTCGTCCTCGAGCTTCTCCTTGGGGACGAGCGGGCGGACGCGGACGCAGACGCGGACGCTGCTTGCTTCCATCCTGCGAAACTGCGAATATAATAAAATCCAGCCCCCTCCCCCATCATATTTTAATTCCACTGGTTCTTTTACCCACACTTTTCTCAAGAGTTCGGTAACAATGCAATTCTATTGCGGCAGGGAAGCCAAAATTTAATCCCATCGCCAATATATATTGATCCGCCGGGCGCGCTACAATACTGTAGATCGATGGGGGTGGAAGCGGATCAGCGACGCTGTCGCATCACTTCAGGAGGCCGCTATGCCATGCCAAGGAATCTCCGCGAACGGCGTGCGTTGATATGGACGAGAGGCGTCGCATTCATGGACTGGGGAAAGGCTAACGTGTCCACGCGCCCATAGCAAAGATGGCGCGGCGAGTCATAATGGCTTGGAGCAGTGCCAACTCTCGACTACGTGCGGCTCGTCTCCATGCGCATGGCCTGCCTACCGAGGCCCACTGTGTGGGTCGAAGCAGCTGCAGGTATGGTGTGCCCCTTGACAGTGCAGCGCACCTTCCTTCGATTCCCATCGCACCTCCAGCCGCCCCACCAAGCAAGCAGCTGCGACACCAGATTTACCGACGTCGGTAGCTCCATCAGGTCAATGTGGTGTTCGACACAGATCAAGGATCTCTCGAACTACCATGCCCACGTTCAACTTTCCTGTGCAGGGTCTCCGAGCCTCCGTGTGGATGCGACTAGCGTCAGCCCGCATTGACCTCGGAGGTCGGTAACATGGACATTGGGTACAGAATGATCGTGTCTAACTTAAGCAAGGGGCTGGCGACGGATGATCTCGATCCAGTAGTTGTCAATGTCCTTGATAAAGGCGAGTCCCTTCATGCGGCCGTCGTCCGGCTTCTTCTGGAAGGCGACGCCGAGTTCTTCCATGGCCGCGCACGTCTCATACACATCGTCGACAATGAGGGCGAGGTGGCCAAATCCACGGTATGGCTCAGTGTTGCCGTTGACGTAGCCCTCGGCAGGCGTCTCGTCGAATTCGCGCAGCTCGAGGACCGTACCGAGCTGGTTCTCGAGCCAGTCGGCGTCCGTCGTTTGCGGCACCGAGCCGAGGAAGTACGACGTCGACGCGTCCTCAGTGTTGCGCTTCGTGCCGTACAGGTGGAGGCCGCAGATCGTCTGGTAGAAATCGGCGCTCGCCTTGCCGTTGCGCACGCGAATCATGCTGCGGTGCCACGAAGGGTTCGCGTTTGTGGCGGCCGCCGTACGCTCCTCGACGCGTACGGGATACCCATCGGGATCAGCAGTCACGACCGCAGCGTTAGTGGTCGAAGCGGTGTGCCCATCGGCTTCGAGAGAGGCACGGGCAGCCCCGAGGTGACCAGCAGGAACCTTGAAGCCGACATAGCCGAACGCACCGAGCGGGGCAGTGTTGCCGATGTGATACTTGAACGCCGGGTCCGCTTCCGTCCCGTGGTTGTGCGTAAGTTCAAGCGTGCAGCCGTACTCGCCGGACCAGACGTAGTCAATCGTCTTCTTGGATTCGGGCAGCGTCGTTGTCGGGAGCGAGACGAGGAAATACAGGCTGAAGTCCGAGAAGTGGGCGGCGTGCGCAAGCGTCATACCGAAGTGCTTCTCGTAGAAGGCCACGCTCTTCTTCGGATCCTTCACGCGGAGCATCGTCTGGTTGAAGATAACATTCTTGAGCGCGGAGGCGAGGCGGGGCGAGGCCATTGTGGCTGGTTTGGAAATGGGAAATGGCCCGAGTAAGACCGGAAGTCCTCCGTCTTCAGCGGTCATGTTTGTCCCACAAGCCAGAGGATTTGCCCACAGTTTATCCGGATACAACGGACGTATCCATCGACGAGTGATGGTCCGGGGATCGTGCACGGCTTCACCAGTGCACAGCGGATGCGTGGAGGAAAATACCAAAAATGTGCAGCTTTCAAGTCAAAGACCATCGATGGTGACGTGTACAATGAAGCAATAAGGTTCGATTCGTTCAAGGTATGCCCATAGACGGAGAACATATCGTCTTGAGCTGGCTGCAACTTTAAAAAGCTCAAGCTGACGACTTTTGGAAGCAAAGTCCCTTGCAAGCAGGCCCAGGGTATTGCATAGTTCGTTGTGCTTGTATAGAGTATGTACTAGTCAAGTCATTTGGGGTTCGGGGGCTTGATTTTGCCAATTTTTGCCGAAGTAAAGAAATCCAGCCTTGTCCTGGGTCGGCTGTTCGCAACACTCCACGCGAGGTGTACAGCTGTACTGCAGGTTGCAATGATCTGGCCGGGAGCCACATGCCAAAAGATTGCCCACTTCGCGCGATTAACAGTCGCGAAAGCATCAAGTGACCTTTTTACCATTTCTCAAGTTTGGCCCCAACTGCATTTATGAAAGTTTGTATACCCATGTATTCGGCCACGCAGAGTCCGAATTTGCTGGCTACACGACCCAACAATCGATATCTCCTGGGATAAAGTCGAAGAAAGCAGTGAAAGTGACCCCAAATGCATCGTTAGACTCAATATCCCGTGGCATTCGATATTCTGATGCAAACACGCGTATTCTCTGTTACAGGAACGCCAAGTGCCTGTATCACTGCGGGAATCGATAATTATTCGATTACAAATGACTCGTTCGGTGTTGCCAGGAATAGATCAAGAATGGCGCCCATCACCAAAGAGCGCTGCGACGAGATCAGCGCCTTCTACAAGCGCGAGCGCTCTCGCACACTTTCGAGAGCCGAGCGTCTTTTGATCGTCCGGCTTCAAGCGAGATTGCGTTCGAAGAGTATGGTGTTCAGCACTAATACCTCTCACAATGCATATTTCTGTATCTCAATAACATTTGACATGCGTTTGTGGAAGGGGTTGCTGTCAGCACATGTCGGCACTATCCCTTGTCAACTTATACGGAAAAATGATAGGTCTTGATGCTTTCGCGGACTGTAAGTCCAAAGTCGCGCATGACATTCTGCGCCACTTTATGCAAGGCTTGAATTGTGCCCACACTGGTAAAACAACAAGCAGAAGATTTCCATAACAACAATGGAATTCAAAGTTTCCACAACAGCAGTGATCACGCGTTTCTTCAGTATAGTGAACGCAAAACAGAATTCTGATGTTTGCGTCGGATCAACTAAACAACCGTTCTAATTATGTTTCAGCACCGCTATGCAGCGCTCTATGGTTTGTTTGGCCTCATCAATGTACTTGGCATCCTTCTCGGGCCAAGCTCCAACTTGCCACGGTGCCAACCCCTCAATAAGCTCCCACAATTGACGGCGGGCTTGAAACTCGGCGATATTCTCGAACCCGAGAGAGGGGACATAGTTGAGCACATTCCGGTCTTCAAATGAGCAATCGCACCACTCTTTCCACTGGGGCATTGCACCACACCACTCCCAGTCGAGAATTCCTGTCACCGCCCCGTCATTGACCAGGATATTGCGGAAAGCGAAGTCACCGTGGAAGAAAACAATTGGCGCCGGAGTCATTTCAGCGAGGTATTGCTCGATGACGACAGTAGCGATGGGTACAAATGGTCGCAGAGGGGCAAGAGCGTCAACAGACATTGTTCGGTTCACCTGGCTCGAAAAGCGAGCTTCGAGCCAAGCTTTCTCCGTTTCGTACGGTCCGAGCGCCCCGTCAAAGTACGGGCCAATAACGGGAGTTGTCCCGTCGACGTCGAACACCCAGCCGCCAATACGTTCGAGCCTCGGTGTCTGGAGTGCTGCAAGGATGTCGCGGAGCTGATGCGCAATGACTGTCCGCATGTCGTCACTCGCAGTCGCCCACACATCTTCTAGCAGCGCGCCTGGCATCTTTTGCATAAGCATCCACCGCACATGAAGTTCTGTGTCGCTCGCCTCATTGTACGCAACAAGCTTGGGTACGGGTATGCCCAGATTGTAATGTGCGACGGCTGCCAACGACGCAGCTTCAGCAATAATTTTAGTCGCGGGCCATGTATCTTTGGTGAGGCGCAAGATGTATCGGTTGCCGTCGGCAGTCGAGATACTGTAGCATCGATTATTGAAGCCAACTTTGATGTCTTCGACGGATGTAACAGTGGGGAAGGTTGGCAACTTCGCGCGCAAGAGTGTCGTTGCGAGAGGAGGATCCAGAGCAATATCGACAAAGTGAGGCGAGTCGTTTGAGGCCATGATGTTTTTCCTGTGCAAATTGAAAATGCATGACCACTTTGATTGAAAAAAGCTTGGGATGTGGACCCAAGCAATGTTCTAGGAAAAAACCATTGGGTGAAAAGTAAGTTCTCGCAGAAAACCTCAACGAAAAGCATTGACGTCTTGTTGTTTTTCCGGCGGCTCAGCTGGAGGTTTTGGCTGTGTACAATGAACGGCCTAATGTACACTTTTGAATCAAGTTGTAAACGTTTGCACACAATTCTGTAGTTTACCCTCGACAATTTGATCACTGTGCTTTTTGCATGACAAACGTTTAACTGATGCTGACATAAATAGTGTTAGGATGTGCGGCTTCACTTAAACGTTCGTCAGCAATACAAAGCACCCCAACAACAAGGTATTATACATATAATACAGTATCGTCGGAGAGCACGAACGGTTGCTGCCAGCCAGGAACACTTCATACTCTTCGGTCCACATTGCTGAATGGAAATAGTTTTTGTCTGTGCACGCTCAACCACATAATATGTACACGTAACTGGGAATAAGATATTATCGCAGTCACATTTATAATGCGTTTCATCAATGAGCACCGTAAGATTGTCACCGCTGACAAACGCCTGGAATTTATATCGGATTTCAAGTAAGCAAGTTCGCAAACTTCGTTGCGAAGCAACAACCCACCTCGTCACCAAGTATTCAAATTGAAATCCGAGTGTGGATGGGCCTAAACGCTTTACGATGACATGCACAGCAGTTCCAGCATAAATAATCAGCACAACATCATTTTGATACACTATCGCCCTCCAGAGAAAGGAAATGATGTGTTGCGCAACGTCTTGTCTCGTCCCCATCTCGGGCCTGATCGGGATCATCGGTGGCGCTGCATCGAAGTCGAGGCACTGAAGGCGATATTTGCCATGAAGTGCTCGAATAAAATGCGATTTTTAAGGAAATTCCCGAGCTCGCGTACAAATTTGGAGATGATTTAAATCGTGCCTGCCAACGAGAACGAAAAAAACACACTGTGCCTTGCGCCTCCCTGGCTCGAATTCGACAGTAACGCGATTGGTGGAAACGAACCAATGGCATCGCTGGAATCCAGCATCATCCGGATAGTCCCAGCAGCTGGAAATCGGCTGCCCAAACCAAGAAAGACCGGAGGAAGCGGCGCCTGGCGGCGATGGTCTTCTTTAAGAGGCGCAAGGACGAGGTCGAGGCCTTGGACGACGATTACATGGAGGCCATCCGAATGGAGAGGGTTCTCCACGAGATACAGAAGCGTAAAACGTGCCACAGCCGCAACGGGCTACGCGACACGGAGAGCGACAGTGTCCAGCCAGGAACAGCGGGGCCTATCGAGATCACACCGCCGCCCGGGACAACAGGGCAAAGCATTCATGCCAATCGCCCAGACTTGGACGCAACGCTTTTTTATCGCATGAGCTGTCGCTTCCTCGATCCTTACCTCGAGAGCATCTACCAAGAGTACTGCCTCGAGCACTGGTATGCTCGGGCACGCCACGTCGTGTGCCTTCTCATCATGCTGCACGTGGTCTTTTTCCTTGTCTACTGGATGAAAGACGAGCCCAATGTCAGCAAAAACAAAATGAACGGCAAAGACCTCTTTGCCCCCAACTACAGCAACCCGTATGAATACTTTCAATGGGCCTATCTGCTTGTCGCGCTGCCGTACCTCTCGTGGATCGACGAGTCCAGCCCGTTCCGGCGCCGCTGGAAAATGGTGCTAACCCTTGTGCTCTTGTTCTTCATGACAGGCATCCAGGCACGTACTCCAGTCCCGACTCACTTCTTAGTCTCCCTGTGTAGATCTGGTTTGCGTACCAGTCGAACGAGGCAACAACGCAATTCGACAAGGAAATGGCACTTGCGCAGCAGTACCCCGGCTGCAACACGACAGAGTTCCGCAACATGGACTTCCCGCTTATGAGCTCCAACCTCTACAGCGCGCTCGTGTCGACAGGGTCCATCTTCGTTGTCCTTGTCGGCGCAACCCTCGGTGTCGTCTTCCACCTCGACTTTCCCCACGTGGTCGCGCTTCTTGTGCTCTCGATCATCTCACTCGTCATCGTCTTGTATGCGTACTCGCTGACGGCCCAAGCGGTGCTGCTCACAGGCATCAGCTTTCCCGGCATCCTCCTCTGTATCACGTGCTACTACTCGGATCGTACGGCCCGCCGCGCCTTCCTTGCCAAGCTGCACGTCGAAAAGGAAAACGCCGACCTGCAAGACACGCTGGACGCCGCCGAGGCCATGCTCATGAACGACCCGGCTTGCGACGCCGAGACGAAGGCTGTCACAGGCATCCTCAAGTCCAAGCACCTGCAGGTCGTCGCGATTCCGTTTGCGGACTTGCAGTTTCTGCAGATCATCGGGCGAGGCGCGAGCGGGGAGGTCATCAAGGTATCGTTGCGGCCCTCGACGCAGCACTCACTCGCAGCGTAGGCAAAGTACCTTGGTACGCTTGTCGTGTGCAAGCGCATGCGACGCGATGCCATTTCCGAGTCGTCCATCAAGCACTTTCGCGAGGAAATCGAGCTCGTGTCGTGTCTGCGCCACCCCAACATTGTGCAGTTTATCGGCGCGAGCTGGGACAACTGCTCGAACGTGTGCATGGTGCTCGAGTACATGGAGCAAGGCGACATGCACAATGTACTTCACAGCGCACTCGGGCGCGCCTTTGTGTGGAGCGACCCGCTGCTCAAGATGGCTGTCGACGCCGTCCAAGGCATGCTGTACCTCCACTCGCAAGGTAACCGGGAAACTGCCTTCTGGTGAGCTGACGCGAGAGTAGAACCACCGGTGATTCATCGAGACCTCAAGAGCGTCAACTTGCTGTGCTCTGCGACCTTTGGCTGCAAGGTCTCGGACTTTGGCTTGAGTCGCCGGTACAAGAAAGATCTGGACGCCCTCACGACTGTCGTGGGTACACCCTTCTGGCTCGCTCCCGAGGTAATCCGCAACGAGCGATACGGCATCGGCGCCGACGTCTACTCGTTTGGTATCGTGCTCACGGAGCTCGAGACGCGCCAGACGCCTTATTACGAACTGAAAGAAACGGGCCTCAAGGTCATGATGCGCGTAGCCAGGGACGGGCTCAGGCCGTCGCTGCCCAACACGTGCCTACCCCGCCGCCGACGCCTCATCGAAGACTGCCTCCGCGACCGGCCATCGGAGCGGCCCAATTTTGTCGAAGTGCTGCTCCGGCTGCAGGGCGATGTGCGCGAAGAGATTGAAGCTGATGCAGAGAAGTTCGCTCAGGACCGCAGGGCCCTCCTCCGGCAGAAGGCCATGTTCGAGCACGCCCGCCGCAACGGCGGCTACGACGTCGTGTAGGCCCAAGACTATTTATTTCCCGGAAAAAAAAGCAATTTTGTTCCCCCATCTACCTGCGGCTCGATGGAAGCGGAGCTGCCCGCCGCCGTTGGGTGCTAGCAGTAGCTCGGGCTATCTTCGTCATCATGGGCCAGGATCCTTGGCAGCACCTTGGTTTAGCGTCCTCTGGCATCGCGATCATTCGCGTCTTCGACGTGGCGTCGGCCAATGGACGACGTGGGGAGCGCGCCTGGCCACTGGAGCAGGCGCCCTGCGACGTCATGTGGGCAGGGGGCGATGATGCGCCATTCGATTACTGCATCACAACGCGCATGGCCAAGATGATGCTTCCATGGGGATCGGGCAGTGTCACAAGATCTCTCACGCCATTTCTACCGTCCTCGTCGCCGTACAGGCGCGGCGCTTGGGCGTGGTTGAAGCTCCCACAGACCCGTGCCGAATACTGCCCCCTCATTCAGGGTAAAATTGAACGCTTATCCGCATGGCCGAAAGATCGCGCGCCGCTTCTCCTCGTCACCGAAGCTTCCCCTAAAGCTTCGCGGCGCAGTGAGCCATCGAGATGCAAGCTTTTGCCTCCAGCGAAATATCCTTAGTGTTCCGAAACAGGATTCGAGAAGGCAGGACGAGCGTCCGCGGTCGCGGCCGGCGGCCTCGCTCGCGAAGGCTCGCTGGGATGCGACAACCGCCGGCGCACCTTCAAGAATCAGCTGCTTTGCACCCCTGCCGCTTGCTGTTGGGCTCGCGATTGGATGCTTTCTTAGGTGCGCGACATGGCCGACACGTACTTTGCAGAACATATAACTTTTGTATTGGCGTACTTAAGAGGATTTGTGCGGCAAGGCGATTGGCCAACGGGAATGTATGACGTCATCCAACTCTGTGGGCGGTGGCGAATCTTCACTTTGGAATTTCCTCCTTCAGCATCACCAGCATGTCCTCGCAGCTCGACCAGCTCAAGCACCTCACGACCGTTGTCGCCGACACGGGTGACTTCGCCTCGATCGCCAAGTATCAGCCGCAGGACGCCACGACCAACCCGTCGCTCCTCTTCAAGGCGGCCCAGATGCCCCAGTACGCTGACCTCGTCACCGACGCCATTGCGTACGGCAAGAGCCTCTCGGGTGTTACCGAGGAGGAACGCCTTGGCCACATCATTGACCAGCTCAGTGTTAACTTTGGCAAGAAGATCCTCGAGATCGTGCCTGGTTACGTCTCGACCGAGGTTGATGCCCGCTTGAGCTTCGACACGGCCGCCACGATCGACCGCGCCCACCGCATCATTGGCATGTACGAGGCCGCCGGCATCAGCAAGGACCGCATTCTCATCAAGATTGCCTCGACGTGGGAGGGCATTGAGGCTTGCAAGGCTCTTCAGAAGGAGGGCATCAAGTGCAACATGACGCTCCTCTTCGGCTTCCCCCAGGCCGTTGCTTGCGCTGAGGCCAATGCGACGCTCATCTCGCCGTTTGTCGGCCGCATCCTCGATTGGTTCAAGGCCAAGACGGGCAAGACGTACACGTCCGTTGAGGACCCCGGTGTCGTGTCGGTCACCAACATCTACAACTACTACAAGAAGCACGGTTATGAGACGATTGTCATGGGCGCCAGCTTCCGCAACACGGGCGAAGTGCTCGAGCTCGCGGGTTGCGACCGCCTCACGATCTCGCCCAACCTCCTCGAGGAGCTTGCCAACACGACTGACATCGTCGCCAAGAAGCTCGACGCCGAGGCGGCCAAGCTCAACTACGACGTGCCCAAGGTGACCTTCTCGGAGAAGGAATTCCGCTTCGCCATGAACGAGGACGCCATGGCGACGGAGAAGCTTTCGGAGGGTATCCGTGGCTTCTGCGCCGACATTCTCAAGCTCGAGGACATCCTCAAGGGCAAGCTCCTCCTGTAAGTCGATCATAGGCCAATAGTATTTTCTTGATTTCTTATTGTGTGCTCCTTGCATGTGCACAGAGGAATGATACCGAACAGAGCGTCTCGGGCTGGCATCGTACCACCGCGCCAGTGTCTCGAGCGTTCATGGACACAGGCGATATCTGGCCCGTAGGGGTCATCCTCGGAAATCGTGTGGAAGTAACTTCAACCAACCTTCCTCCGGTTCTGTTCAAATTTGCGAATCCAGATCAGGATGCAGTGTACCTACCATCTTTCCATACGTTGGAGCCCCAACGTCCTCTCTCAATGCGCTAGAGACCACAAGAGGAACAACCCAGCGCGGGTCCACCTGTCGGGTCCAAGAAACGTTTGGGACTCGACCGAGAGCGAGGAACGAACAAGTATTCACGCCCTCGTTGATTGTCGTTCTGACGGGATGCATTACCCATTGACGTTGCCACGGCTGTCGTGACGCTCACGAGACACGGATTTGCTCACCGCTGATCAGGGGCGCGGGTGGGGTGCATTTCAAGAGCTTGCGCCTGCAGGACGCGCGTCAATGCAGAGCGGTGGGTGAGGACCATGGTGGTCAATGATTCAATTGTGCCCCGGGGTACGAGGGCGACGTGGACATGCTGTGTGGCGTCGAATAAAAACTTGGCGCGTGGCTAAAAAAATGACGCGGCGTTCTATGGATGGGCTATTTTATTATCCTGTCTTTTTTGCATGTCGCACGGCAGGGCACGGAATCCGGGGTAAATTATTTCGGATTGAGCATGCTCCATCGGTCGAGCAAGACGCTCCAAGACAATGGCGTGATCCTCGAGGATGACGCCGAGCACGACCGGTCGGACGACATCGACAAGAAGCCAGCCCTTGAGAAGGAGCCCTCGTCCGGTGGCCTTCTCACGCGTGAGGAGCTTGAGAAGCTTGACGCAGCCCCGCGATCAACGATCGAAACGCCACCAAGTCCTGGGCGCGCGCGTTCGCGAAGCACGAACGATATACATCAGACATCAACACCGCGACCGCCCATGCGTAGCAACAGCCATACGCTAGAAACGTCGTCCTCGGCGACCACGCCTGAGGAAACACCGTTCCTGGGGCTTCCTCCAACGTCCGACAAGAGTAAACGGGGTAAGCCTATGCTTTTGAAAGCTCGGTCAAGCGGTCAATGGCTCGCGGCCGCAGCAAAGCTCAAGAAGAAGAGAATCTCAAGCTCTAGCTCCGCTCGCGAATCGAAAGACGAAGAATCCGCAGCGCCGACGTCCAAGTCCCTCGCCGACGTGGCAAAGAAGGTCGTGGCATCGCGTCGCGCGGCAAACTCTTTTAAGGCCATGTGGCCCAAGGACCACCAAGTGGCAGGCAATTACACAACAATCCACGGCCTCCATCTTGAGAAGAAGAAGCTCGATCTGCGCATCCTCAACGCCCAGTACAAGGAGGTCAAGCGCTCGGAGTTTTACGAAGAGCTTGTCGTCTACTGCGTCTTCCTGCTGCTGTTTTTCCAGCTGCTTTCCGGCCTCCCCTTCCACGGCTCGTTCCAACAAAGCGATGTGACCGTCGACCTTACGTGCAGCGTGCCCGAAGTGTGCGCTGTCTCGTCGCCCGACGGCATCTACAGCTTTGCCAAGCACCTCCAGACGCGCATCTGCCACGCCCCCGCCGCAGCGTCGCCGTCGACTTTCCAAACGTGGACACGCGTCGGTGGCGTGCGTTTCCGACAGATTCGCGTCAAACCCACCAAGTGCGTGCTGGGCTTCCTCCACGACACCAAGCAAACGTGCTACCCCGAGTTTGACGAGGACTTGGAAGAAAAAGCAGCGCTTCTTGGCGCCAACCGCACCTACGTGTGGCACAACGACTTCGAGCCGCTGATCCCGGGGCAAAACTCCCGCCTGTCCACGACGTCTTACGGCACCGGTGGCTACGCTGTGGACCTGTGCGACCTCGAAGACGTGGACGAGCTCGAGGCCGACAGCTTCATCGACCTCGCCACGCGCGCTGTGTCGCTCGAATTTGTGGTTGTGAACCCGTCGACGCACGTGTTCACGATCGCGTCGCACGAGTTTGAGATTCGCCCGTCGGGCCATCTCGAACAGTATTCGCAGTCAGCGAGCATCCGGGTACAAGGACTTGACGCGCCGCACGCCGTGTCTTCGTGGTGGTGGTGGGCCGACATGCAGTACCTGCTGCTGCTAGCCGTCGTGGGCTTTGTTGGCACGTACCTGCGCGGCGAAATCTCGGAGATCGTCAAGATGGGCATGACATCGTACATGACGCTTGACGGCTGGAACCTCTTTGAGATGGCGCATTTGCTGGCGGTCATCTGCACGGTGTTTCACATTTACGTATACTTTTCCCAGTGTCGTGCGACGATTCGGTCTATCCACGGTGTGGACGACGACGACACGGATCTCCTGGACGTGCACGCGCACATGCTGCAGCTACTTGACACGTTCTTGTCCCTGAGCGACTTCGCCGCGGTGTCGTCGGCCTTTTCGCTCCTGAAAGTCTTTAAGTTCCTCCGCATGAACTCGACGCTCAACTTGCTCTGGCAAGTGCTCGGCATGGCGCTGCGCGATCTCATGGGCTACCTCGTCATCTTCCAGCTCATCTTCCTCTCGTACTCGACGATGGGCTCGTACGCGTTTGGCTTCGACCTCGAAGAGTTCTCGACCATCTCCAAGAGCTACGGCACGTGTTTCCACATGCTGGCGGGCGACTTCCCCTATGACCGCCTCCAGCAGGCCAACCCGCGCCTCGCGCCCTTCTTTTTCGTGACGTTCGTGGTGCTCGTGCTGCAGATCATGGTCAACATGTTCGTGGCCATCCTGTCCGAGTACTACGACAATGCCAAGGGCGTTGGCGCGGACGAGGACGACGTCGAGTACGATATCATCACGCGTGCCAAGGAGTTTATGAGCTCGTGCTCGCCGACTGTCGAGCTCAAAAACCGCGACGGCATCGTGCTGCGCCCGAACCAGACCGTCCGCCTCATCTCAACCAACCTCGTCGACAAGGAGCTTACGCGCCAGCGAGCCAAGAAGCTCTTCCGCGGCGCCGTATGGCGGGTCGTGGCGCTGCTGCGCTTCGGTGTCAAGTTTGACACACGGCTGGACTTTGATCGCTCCAAGGCTTCGGCCGCCAGTACGGCCCACGACGCCAACCGCATGACGTACATCCCGCTCTCGGAGAACTTCGACCACGCGACCATCAAGATGCTGCTGCCGAAAGGCATCACCATCCGCTTCACGGGCGACGCGATCCTGGGCCAAGATCTGCTGCTGCGGGTCGTGGACCACAACAGCCTGTCGGTCACGTGCGTTGTGCTGAGCCACGAGGACGATGACGACGACGTGATGGAGCTCTCGGGCGGTGAGACGCTGCGGCTGCCACTGCGCCTCTTTGCAATCCACGTGCTCCGCATCCTCCTGAGCGAGCTGCGCGCCGCCATCTTACGCGCGACCAAGTGGTGGGACCCGTACGAGGCGCATCTCGTTGACGACTACCACCTGTACCAGCTTCTCAAAGACGAGCGCGAGCGAGGCAAGACGACGCTGCGCTTCGACGAGCTCTCGCGCCTCTTGGACTTGTACCTGCGCAAAGAGAAGCGCAATGGCGAGGTGGACCAGAACCACGTCAAGCGTGAGACGGCGCTTGTGATGTACCGCTTCCGCAACTCGCTCATCGACATGCCGTCGCGCGAGAAGGAGGGCCACGAGTACGTGCCCAACCCGATCGACACGACCATGGTCGAGGTACGTGAGGCAATTCCACTGGGCGGGGTTAGCTCACAGGGTGGCCGGCGTAGCTTGGGCCGAACCTGCTTGCCCTTGGCGAAGCAATGGCCGAAAATGTGCACGACATTTGGGCAATCGAGCGCATCGAGCAGGGCTGGACCTGGGGCCCGCGTCGCGACGACGCACTCAAGACGCACCCCAACTTAATTCCGTATGCCGAGATGTCCGAAGACGAGCAGAGCTACGACGTGCGCACATCCATGGAGACGATCAAGACAATCATCGCCATGAAGTACACGATCGTGCGCGCGCTCAAGTGGACGCGCAGCCTCATGCATTCGTCGAGCAACGTGTCGAGCTCCTCGAGCGACAAGGGTCTCCCGCTTGCGTCGTCGCCCAAGTCGGGCACGCTCGTCAAGTCATTTTCGCTGCGCGACGTGTCGCACTCGATCAAGTATGGCCACGAGGGCAAGGTACCCGCGGCGCTGCGAGAGTGCTGGTTGACAGAGATGTAGGTGTACTGCCCTCGGCCAGTGGACACGTCGCAGGTGGTCTTTCCTCAAGGGCTCAAGCGGCTCATGGACCTCTTGGCCGAGAACGCGCACGAGGTGTGGTCCAAGGGGCGCATGGACGACGGCTGGACCTACGGCCAAGCGCGCAACGACAAGCTCAAAAAGCACGTGTGCCTCGTGCCGTACGTGTTTTTGACAGACGCCGAGAAGGACTACGACATCAAAACGGCCGAAGCGACGCTCAAAATGCTTTATGCGCTGGGGTACCACATTGTCGACTCGAACGGCGTTGCGCTCTCTTAAGTGTATCGGTGACCGCTAGATATCGTATCATAGAAGCTTGTATCTTTGTCTACGACCAGCGCCTTCCCTCGCGATAGCTTGCGGGAGCTAGTACTGCCTGCGTACTTCGACCTTTGTCGAGATTTCAAACAGACGTGAGCTGGCCAGGGGACCCCGTGCAGCGAGGTCGGGCAATTCCAGACTCACGAAGAAGTTCTAGTGGATTAGACTCGGGCTCGCAACGGGAAATCATGCTCATCGAGCGAGGCAATGTCCATGAGCGTCATCATGCTCTGGTACATTGGGTCCCGCGCCGAGATGCCGTGAGCTGCAAACTCGGCTTCTTGGAAGGAGTTCACGAACGGCTGGTCTCCCGAGAACAGCGCGATGGCTGTGTCGAGGCGAAACCACGCGATGCTCCGGACCTCAGGCGACAGCGCGTGTTTGCCTGGCGAGTCGAGCTGCCAGTAGTCGCCTGTAGCGAGCGTGGCTTCGAAAGCCGCTCGCTTGCGCGCGAGATTGCAGTTGATATCGTCGACGAGCGAAGAGGTGCCGAGCCACGAGTTCTCCGTTGCCAGCGCGACGAAATTGTGCATGCGATAGCGGCGTCCCTTGATGACACGTGTCTCCTTCGTGCTCACCCAGTGAAGCACGGCGGTGTCGGGCACAACAATGCCGAGAAGTTCCTCCCGCAGCTCCCGAAGAGCCGTTGCAGCCAGCGTGGCGTCCGCTTCGTCCTTTTGGCCCCCAGGAAACTTCCATTCGCCAGGATAGCGCATGAGCACGGTTTGCGTCGGAGACGACCGCAGCCAGTTCTTGACCTCGCCCTGCGCCAACAGCACGTCCCATTTATTGCTTGCGTCCGCAGTCGTCGACCGGCGCAGACACACAACAGTGGCGGCATCAACGAGGTGGACCATTGTGAAAATAGTGTTTCTAAAAGCCACCCCATGGCGCAATTAATACAGTGTGATGTCCAAGCCTCCTCGACAGGAAATTGAGCGATACGATAGCGCTGCCATGTGCAAACCTAGACCGAGGTGCATCCCCCTTCCCATGAGCAAGAGTGAGCCATGGGCATACTCTGCGATCAGGGCGTCGCAACATTGAGGCGTCTGACTGAACGCTGGGGTATGCAGAACATCGATCCGAAACCCGCGATTGCTGCGTGCATGCATGCCCAACGCCCTGCTGCTGTGCCTCGTGGAGAAACCTCGACGTCGTCCAAGGCGGTGCAAGGTCGTAGCAGCTGAGATTGCACTGGTGGTCCCTTGTAACACTATATGAGTTTTTCTATACTACTAAGTATTTTCACCGCGCTCCGCGATTGGGCACCAGGACGGCCAAGATCAACTTTTGACCAATCACAGAGCGCTTGAGCCTCCTGGAAAATTTGATTGGCTGCGCCGGAAACCAGTCAAATGGGGCAATGTCATTTCCAATAAGATGAGCACGCAGCGCGGCAACGTCAAGAAGGGCGCTCCGAAGCACCAGAATACGTTCGCGTTCAAGCACAACCCCAAGAGCAAGAAAACCGAGCATATCCTGGGCTTGCCCATCCATGGCCTCTGCCCGCACTGCCATGAGCAGATCGTCTGGCGCAAGAAGTACCGCAAGTACCGCCCACTCACTCAGCCTGGTAACTGGTACGGCGCCTAGTTCTGTGTACAGGCGCTTATGATATGAGCAGCACGGAGTGCCATCAGAAGACTGTGACGGCAGCCTACCACACGCTTTGCCAGCCGTGCGCCAAAGCCAAGGGCGTTTGCGCTAAGTGCTGCAAGGCTGAGGAGCTCGTCTTGAGGTAAAACGATGTCGCAGTAGCGACGAGAAGTTTTACGATATGTCTGTGTAGTGACAAGCAATTGGCCGATCAACGCAAGGACCAAGAAAAGGAGTTTGAGGACTCACTCGATGGCATGAAGGAGCGCGAGCGCCGAAAGGTCCTTCGCGAGAAGAAGAAGCAGGAGGAGGAGGAAAAGGCCGCCGCCAAGGCCGCCCGCCGCGCGGCTCTTGGTCTCGACCCCATCGACCCCAACGATATGGATGATGACATGAGCGATTATCTCTCGGACTAAAGAACGTTGCCTTACTGCAAATCTTACCTAATCTACCACCGCGCAGTTGCATACGTCGTTCACCTTCTTCGTCCGGGTGGGCGCCTTCGGTAGCTTGCTCCGAAATCAGTATTGCGACCACCGACGCACATTCATGGCCTAGTCGTCCATGTCCGTGGTCGCGTCCGCAGGTCGAAAGCCATCCATCCGCCTGCACGAGTGTCGGGCGCCGACGATGAGTTCAGTGACGATGGATCGAACGAATTGTTACTAATTCACGCAGATAAAAACAAGAGGCAAATTTAAAAACCAAGGCGGCAAATGGAATACAAATTTCAAGCTTCACGTGTAAAAAAATACAGCAGACGGCGGCAGACCCAAACAGCATGGCTGATGGTAATATTTTGCTTATTCGGCGATGGCATAGAAACTCGCAGTAAATCGCTGTTGTAGTGTAATTAAATTGCGGCGCCGTCGCGGATATTCGGCACGTCGACGGGATTATTGCGGCTTGGGCGCGGAAGGATGCATGAGCTCGGGCCCGAGATGATGGCAAAGACGCGCTCCAGCAGCTCGGACTCAGAGCCCATGACGCCACCCGGGTTCAAGGACGGCCAAGATAGTGTGTCGGCCGTCGAGTATCAGCTGGACCTGGAGCTCGGAACGCCCACAACACCACCTCCGTCGGACTCGCGGACCGAGCTCTCGCTCAGCACACCCCAGAGCGAAGACGACAACACTACGATCACATTTCACATCGAGGGCACGCGAATCATGAAGAAGCAAATCTTACCCTCGTGCCTATTTCGCGCGGCTGTCCATGTCGGGCGACGAGCGGGCTGGCACATCCACTTTGGCCAAAAGGAGCTGCTGCGCTTGCACATGTGCATAACTGCGTACCTACTATGGAAAAAGCGCACGTTCGTACACCTTCCGCTGACGCTCGTCATGGAAAAGCGGGCAACGTCGCGCGCTCTTGACAAGGACGTCGTCGAGGAGTACATCCAGCGGCTGCTTGCAATCCCCGAAGCTCTCGAGTGCGAGGCGTTCTTGAGCTTCCTCGAAATGAGCCCGCTGCGACTCCTCGGCAATCCCCGCTGGAAATCCATCAAGGAAGGCTACGTGCACATGAAGATCAACGGCGCCGAGCAAATCCCATTTCAAAAGTTTTGTTCCCGGCGCCTCGAGAAGGTGTACCGCCATTCGTACCGAATCTTCCTCCGCATCTTCTTCGTCTCGAGCGTCCTCTTCATCATGTGGCCGCTCCTTCTTTTCCTCATCGTAGCGTTCCAGAACAAAGACATCCTCAACGCACTGCGCACCACCATCTTCGGCGACGCATCGCTACCGCTCTGGTTCGCCATGACCATCGTGATCGGCGTGCTCTTGTTCGCTATGGCCTTTATCTACAAGTACTTTGAGCGGCGCCTGGGTACTGTGCGTCGCTGGGCGGTGCTCAAACCAACGTGCCTTGCCTTTTACAAGAGTCGCGGTGACACCGAGGCAAGCGAGGTGTTTCTCTTCGACACGCGCTTCAAGGCCGTCGAGGGCAACTACCGCCAGGGCACGTCGTGGATGGCCAACGGCCTCACGGTGCGCAACAAGGGCGGATACGTCGAGGTGGACTGCGGCCACTACTACACGCGGCTGCTCTCCGTCCTGGCACTCGCACTTGCTTTCTTCACCGTCATCGCGCTCTCCCAGCTTGGCTTCCACTTCGACGGCATCGCATACGCGCAGGCACCACCCATCACACATTTCAATTCCACCATCTGCGGCTTCGCGTTCAAATCCAACACGAGCTACTACGAACGCAACCTCGGCACAGTCCCGGGAAACATCTTCCACGCGCGGCTCAACGACGACGGCACGCAGACTGTGAGCAACAAGCCGTTCACGATCGACGAGGGGCTCCAAGGCGCCAAACTAGGCCCGCAGTGGTTCGGCAACATTCAAACCGCTAGCCGGTTCGTGGGCATCTTCAAAAAGTTCGATCCGGCCACGGACGTGCTCCTGCCGGTCGAAAGCATGTCGCTGGCGCCGTTTCCTGGGGCCAAGTTCGTGGGCCTCGTCAGCCACACGGATGTCAGTGCAGAGAACGCCGTCTCCATTCAGCTCTCGAACGTGACGTGTGTGATGCCGGTGCAGTTCTCAGTCATCACCGCCGAGACAATCAGCATCGTCGTGGCGTCGCTGCTCGTGGGCAGTATCCTTGCGTCAACTGTCGGCATCCTTTGCAACTACATCGTGTCGTATCTGGGCATCTGGCACGCACACGTTCGGCGTGACGTCTGGCTGTCGCTACTGCGGGACCTGCCAATGCGCCCCAAGAACCACCGGTACCTGTCGTTTGCGCCGCAGCGGGCGGAAGGGTTTGTCAAGTGGCACGTCGACGGCCAAGACACGTATGCGGCCATGATGCGCGCCATCATCAACGCCAAGGAGCAGATCCTCATCGCCGGCTGGTGGGTGTGCCCAGACCTGCTGCTCAAGCGGCCGACACCTGGCATGGAGGGCCCCGGCCCGAGCCTCAAGGATCTCTTGCTCGCCAAGGCGGAGGCTGGCGTCATGGTGCACGTGCTCATTTACCGCGAGGTGCGCGTGGCGATGGACCTCGGCTCGTACTACGCGATGAAGTCGCTGATGCGGCACCGCAACGTACGTGTGCTTCGGGACCCAGACTTCCAGGTGCAGTTTTTGGGCTTTTGGAGCCACCACGAGAAGATTGTATGCGTCGACACGACTACGGCGTTCGTGGGCGGCCTCGATCTGGCCTTTGGTCGCTTTGACACGCCGGAGCACGTGCTTAGCGACCCTGGCCCGCCCGAGTGCCAGCGCTGGCCCGGCAAGGACTACTCGAACCCGATCATCAAGGACTTCGTGCGCGTGGACCGGCCCTTCGAGGACCTCGTGGACCGCGAGGCCGTGCCGCGCATGCCCTGGCACGACGTGCACTGTTCGCTCCAGGGCGAGGCGGTGCTGGACATCGCGCTCCACTTCATCGAGCGCTGGAACTTCGTGTGTGCCAAGAAGGACAACGCGCTGCGAACGGACTGGTGCGTGTGCTTTCGCACGCGCCGCTTCAAGTACCTACCCAAGAGCATTGTGCCGCTGGACAAGCCGGCAACGCCGCCCAAAGGCGCGGCCGCCTACACACCGTGCGCGCTGCAGGTGCTGCGGTCCGTGTCCCAGTGGTCGGCGGGCGTGCCAACGGAAGCCAGCATCCACACGGCGTACTGCGAGACAATCCGCGCAGCGCAGCACTACGTGTACCTCGAGAACCAGTTTTTCATCTCGGGGCTGCAGGGTAACTCGATGGTGCTCAACCGCATTGTGCAGGCACTTGTCGACCGCATCGCGCTTGCGGTCGCGCACCGCCAGGTGTTTCGTGTGTACGTCGTGATGCCGCTGCTACCAGCACTCGAAGGCAACATCCAGAGCAAGCAGTCGCTAACGCATTTGCACGCCATCATGCACTGGCAGTACGAAACGATACGGACTTCGCTCATGGGCGCGCTCGCGCATATCACGCCTGTACCTCAAGAATACGTGGCATTCTTTGGTCTCCGAACCTATGGCGTCATGCCCAACGGCCGGCTCGTCACGGAGCAGATCTACATCCACTCCAAGGTGCTTATCGCGGACGATCGCGTCGTTGTCATGGGCAGTGCCAACATCAACGACCGCAGTATGAACGGCGACCGCGACTCGGAGATCGCAATCGTCATGGAGGACACGACCTTCGCCTCGGGCAAGATGAACGACGAGCCGTACCGCCAAGGTACGCTGGCCACGGCATTGCGCATGCAGCTCTTCCGCGAGCACTTGGGCCTTGCCGCCACCGACACGTCGGTGCTCGACCCCGCGTGTAACTTTACGTGGAACTTTGTGCAACGCCGGGCACAAGCCAATGCGCGCGTCTTCGAGGACGTCTTCCACTGCGCGCCGTCGGACGAACTGCGCTCGTTCGCCGCTTTCGATGAGTGGACCAAGCTCGATGCGATCTTCGAAAACCAGCGGCTCAACCCGCTCCGCGGCCGGCATGCGTGGGATGCTGCGAACCTTCGGGAGGATGACTACGCCGCCTGGACGGATATCAACGGCGTGCCCGTGGCCTTTGAGCAAATCAACCTCGAAGAGTACACTGTCGTGAGCGACCCAAGCTTCCCGATGCTTTCGGACGACGACGACAAGTGGTACTACGCGCGCAACTTTAAGATTTTCCAGGACCTGCGGCTCGGCCAGCCGCACGCCGTGCGCCGGCGCGACAAGCTGCAGCACTTTATGGCAGACCGCCTGTTGGCGCAAGTGCGCCGGCGCAAGTACGTGCGCACAAGCACACTGGCCGCGGACGACGACTTCGCTGTGCTTCACTCGTCAACATCGCTGCAGGAAGACGACGAGACGACGTTTTATGGCAAGTGGCGCCACTGGGCCAAGGGCCACTGGACGCACCGCGCGCGCAAGTCGACGATGGACCAGGCGGATGACGCTGTGTTGCAGACCACGGACATGGACGTGCTCACGACGGTGCCAGCGCGGCACAGCGAGTCGGACGTGCCGTGGACGGAGCCGAAGAAGATCCTGCGGCGTAGTGAGACGGACTTTGCGCGCAAGGCAAGCAGTCTCTTCCTGCCGTTTTTACACAAGGCCGAGTCCATGTCGCTGGGCGGCGACGACGACGCGGTCGCGACGACGGACGCGCGACCAGCACGGTCTTGGTTGCCGTTTCTGCACCCGAACGAGGACGAGGGAAGTGCGGCAGCCATGCTGCTGCGGTCCCCGTCCAACTCGGTGCAGTCGGAGCAAGCAACGGAAGCCCAACTGGGTAACGTCCAGACGAATGCCTCCGTCCCGGTGACGGAGGAGCTCCACGCCAAGTTCCAACTGTCGGCAATTCAAGGCCACCTCGTCGTCTTTCCCCTCGAATTCCTTGCCGAGGAGCAGCTGCGACCGCCCATCTTGCCGCCGTACCTTCATATTTAACGTTGCTGTTGTACAAAATGGACGTCTGTGAATTACGACATCGGTGCGTCCGGCATAAATAGATGACTAAGATGGGGCTACAGGGCCCGCTGGACACTACGTTTGACGGTCTTTTTGCCCGCGGCCTTGCCAGCCTTGCGCTTCTTGATGGTTTTCACAACCTTGGGGGGCTTGGTTGTTGACCGCTTTGTGACATTCAGGGAGTCGAAAAAGCCGCTGATGCCAGTCTCTCGTGGGCTTGAACAGTCGCTCGATGACAACATGTCGATTGTTGTGGATGGGCAAAAAATCGGTACCACCTCAACGTCGTCTTCGTCGTCGTCACTTACGATGAGCCATGCCTGATCAAAGGTAGCGGGCTCTTCGTCCTCGGGCATGAACATGTCGTCGCACTCGTCGACGTTGATGCCGTACGAACGCATCCGCTCCTCGTAGAGCGTGGGGTAGATAGTGGTCCGTCCCGCGAAGAAGTCGGCGTATGCGGCGGCCTCTTCGAGGAGCTCCACGGGAACATACTGAAGGCCGACCATGCTGCTGCTGCGGAGGCTGATGGAAAATGGCGATTGACCGCCGGTTGCTCACACCCGGAATGCAATCTTCCAGCGAGAACGCCCGCCCATTGGTCCAAATTGGCCTCTCAACGCACCTCCAAACGGACCAATCCGCGCGCGGCGTCGATGGAAAGCGAACCCTCGCCTCCTGAGCTCGAAGAGGCCGGCGATCGCGGCTGCGAAAGGACGAGCGTCTGCCCATACCTGCGCGACGCCTTCCTGCGCGCAAGGGCCTCGCGTCCCTCGCCGGCCCTGACGCGGAGCCAGCGACGGCAAAGACAAGGCGGCGAGGGCCAAAGGTAGCTTCAATGCTACGTTGTTGAAGATCTGCCGAGACGTCGCCACCTCGCATGCTATTTCGTTGAGCGAGAAGCAACGACACTTGGCTTGCCCCGTAAGGCCGCGCGGCTCAGCTACCCGTCCCATGATCCCACTTGACAACGGTAGCTCAAGCATGCAATCAAGCTCAGGTCGCTGGAGTGCAGTGGTTGTGGTATTTTTAGCAACCCTGTGCTTGCTGCGGGTTGGCACGGCAGTGGGGGATGGAATCGTCGGAAGGTCGGAAGACGCAAGCGACGCTTGCACATTTTCGGTGCCAGGGGCCGCTCCGACCCCCAGCCAAGATCGCGATATCTGCCCGTTTCCAGCAGCCCAAGAGCGCCTTTCAGAGAACATTTGGAACGACCGTTTCAGTTCAATTCAATCGCCCCCGCCACGGCGATGGACACGCTTCTGCCGGCCGACGCGGTGCTGGTCGTCTGCGCGTTCCTTGCGCCCGCCGACCTCCTCCGCGTCGAGCAAACGTGCACGCGCTTCCGCGCCATTGCGCCTCACGACGCCCACTGGCGGGGTGCCTACATCGGCACGTACCCTTGCTCGCGACTTGCGCCGGGCCTGACCGCCGGACCGTCGTGGCGGCAGGTCTACCTGACAAAGCGCGCGCTGCTGCGCGGGTGGCAACGCGGCTCGGCGGTGTGTCTGCTGTCGCATGCGGCGCACAGCGACGGCGTGAATGCCATCGCGGCGCGCAAGTGCCATGGCCCACACGGCAACCTCTTCGCCACGTGCGCCTTCGATCGGCTTGTCAAGGTGTGGCGCAAACCAAGCGAGCGAGGGTACCCGTGGTCCCCCCTGACTGTCCTGGCCGGCCACCAGGTGCGCCCGCTCTCTGTGCCCGTGTCAACCGGGCGTCGTAGCATGCGGTGTGGTCGCTGGCATGGTCCCCGCACCCCAACGAACTCTTTAGCGCATCGTTCGACAGCACCGTCCGCGCGTGGGACGTGGAGACAGGCCAGAACCTCCGCATCCTTGAGGCCAACGCGGACCGTCTCCTGAGCATGACCATCGAGCCGCGGACAATCTGGACTGGGTCGCTCAAGGGCGAGCTACTGCAGTGGGCCAAGGAGGCACCCGATGCAATAGCTCAGCGCGTGAGCTGCCAAACGCCGTGCATCTCAGCCCTTGCCAAGGCCGGCCCCTTTGTGTATGTTGGCGGCGTCCGAGTACGGCTGCGCTGGTCGCCGCTGGCTCACCCGCTGCGTAGAACGTCGAGATTTGGGACGAACGGCGGCTCCTGGAGCCCGTGGCCGTCTTAGCCGGCCACGACCAAGCCATCATGGACGTCGCCGTGCTGGACGAGGTGGGCTGTGCCGTCGCAGCAGCGCTCAAGGGGCTCTAGGCGCACGTGATCACCGCGAGCAAGGACGCGACGCTCAAGATCTGGGACGCGTCGGGCTGTGAGGCCGCACCGCGCTTCAACCTCGTCGCACACTCGACGGCCGTGCGCTCCATCGCGGTAGGCCCTCCTTCGTCAATGTCGATCGGCACGCGCGGCAGGTTTGCGATAAGTCGGTAGCCACGTCCTCGAACGACTCGAGTGTCGCGCTCTGGCACTACGAGCCCTCGGCGGGACTCACGAAGCGGGAGACGCTGCAAGCGCACACGAAGCAAGTGCCCAGCGTTGACTTGGACGAGTGCTCGCTCTATACGGCGTCGTGCGACAGCACCATCACGATCCACAACTACGCCCTCTAAGTTCTTAAGAAAAGCGAAACTCATTTGAGAACCCACGAAGTTCATGGGTCTGCGTCGCGTGGCGGGAGTAGGCAGTGGGCACGGGTCAGATACATACATGTTTAGATTAGAAGGTCTTGCCGACGAGCGCATGCTTGAAGTTGGCGATGATCTGCTCGACGACATCGGGCTCGGCAAGCGTCGACACGTCGCCGATCGATTCCTCCTCGCCGTGGGCAATCTTTCGCAGGATGCGGCGCATGATCTTGCCCGAGCGTGTCTTGGGGAGGCCTGGCACGAACACGATGATGTCAGGCGTCGCAAAGGCGCCGATGTGCGCCCGCACCTGCTGCGCAAGCTCCTTCTGCACCGAGGCGGAGCCGTCCACGCCGTGAATAAGCGTGATGTAACAGCAGATGCCCTCGCCCTTGACGCGGTGGGGAAAGCCCACGACGGCGGCCTCCGTCACCACGTTGTGCGCCACGAGCGCACTCTCGACTTCGGCCGTACCGATGCGGTGACCAGACGTGCTGAGCACATCGTCGATGCGCCCCGTGATCCAGTAGTAGCCGTCGGCGTCGCGACGCGCGCCGTCGCCCGTGAAGTAGTAGCCCGGATGGGGCATCATGTACACGCTGAGGTAGCGGTGGTGATCGCCGTACACTGTGCGGGCGAGGCCGGGCCACGGGCTCTTGATGCAGAGACGGCCCTCGACGCTGTTGCCCTGGAGCTCCTTGCCCGCATCGTCGAGAATAGCAAAGTCGATACCGAAGAAGGGCAGGCCGCACGAACCTGCCTTCATGGGCGTAGCGCCGGGTAGACCAACGCCAATGTGGCCACCCGTCTCCGTCTGCCAGTAGGTATCGGCGATCATGCATTGCTTATCGCCGACGACTTCGAAATACCACTTCCATGCCTCAGGGTTGATGGGTTCGCCCACCGTGCCGAGCACCTTGAGCGAGGACCGGTCGTACTTCTTCACAAACTCTTCGCCGTGGGCCATGAGTGCACGGATGGCGGTAGGGGCTGTGTAGAACTTGGTGATCTTGTAGCGCTGGACGAGGTCCCAGTAGCGCCCGCAGTCAGGGTACATGGGAGTCGACTCGAACATGAGGGTTGTGGCGCCGTTGGCAAGCGGGCCGTACACGATGTACGAGTGGCCGGTGATCCAGCCGCAGTCAGCCACGCATGCGTACACATCGTCTTCTTGAAGGTCGAATGTGTACTTCGCTGTTGTCGCGGCGTACGCGAGGTACCCACCCGTCGTATGCGCCACACCCTTTGGCTTGCCCGTAGACCCGGACGTGTAGAGAATGAACATGAGATCCTCCGAATCCATCCACTCCGCCGGGCAGTAGGGGCGCATGAGCGGCAGGACCTTGGTCATATCCACGTCGATCTTGGGGTGGAACGGAACCTTCGGGTTGTTGGTGCGCTTGAAGACGAATACGTTCTTAACAACGTGGACACCATGAATGGCTTCATCGACAGTCTTCTTCAGAGGAAGAGTGCGTCCGCCGCGCTTGCCCTCATCCGCCGTGAAAACCCACTATCAAGTTGTCATTAGCATGGATGGCAAGTGAATAGAAAGCTAGTACCTTGCTTTGAGCATCAATGATGCGGTCGCGAAGAGCTTCAGCCGAGAAACCGGCAAAGACAATGCTGTGGACCGCACCAATGCGCGTGCAGGCAAGCATGACCATGATACACTCAGGGATCATGGGCATGTAGATAGCAACTGTGTCGCCCTTGCGCACACCGTGCGCAAGCATGGCATTGGCAATTTGGCATGTCTCCGCAAGAAGCTCCTTGTACGTGATGCGGCGGTGCACACCAGGTTCGTCCGACTCCCACAAGATCGCAGTCTTGTCACCGCGAGAAGCAATGTGACGATCGATGCAGTTGGTACTAACGTTGAGCTTGCCGTTGAGGAACCATGCAACGTCGCCCTTGTTGAAGCCGCCGTAGTGCGCAAGATCGAAGTCATGGAACCACGTAAGGCACTCGCGGGCCTTCTCGCCCCAAAAGGTCTCGGGATCCTCGATGGACTTCTTGTACATGGCCTGGTAGGCGGCCATGCCCTGGACGTGGGCACCCTTAGCCACGCGCGGGACGACGGGGTACGTCTCGGGCGTCGCCGTCTTGATCTCGGTCTGGTGCATCGTCATGGACGGCTACTGCGACTGCTGCTGGGGGCGCAAATCTCGAAATGACGAGCGGTGTACCCGACGCGAAGTTCGAAGCTACTTTGTCGAATTTTGGCCATTTGATTTCCACCGCAGCATTATTATTCAATCTTTTATACAATTTCATGTACAACTCTAATTAAAAATACGACCAGACTACACCAGCTGGTGTGTCCGTTGCTTTTTTCTCAAAAGGGTCTTTTTCCGACCTAATTAGGCCCAAATGTCCCGTGATTGGTCAGTTGGTTCATCATTGACATCCGTTGACTCAACACACGCAACTCTGCACGAGGATAGGCAGAAGCTGCCACGGTGATGGCGCACAGCGAACTTGGCCGCGGCCCTTGGTCATGGCGGTGGACTCGACTGCCCCCAACTTGAAGCACGGGCAGAACTCGAGTAGCTATTGGCGACTCGATTGCGCAGACATTGCTATTTCGTCGACTGCGCCGTACTGCAGCATCTATGCATCGGTGCAGAAGCGTGGAGACGATCACCATGCGGAGTCGGTCCACTCGGATGACACTCAGCCTGGTAGTCTTGCGTTCCCAAAATAGAAACCTGACTAGCGGCCACTCACGAGTCTTCGGCCTCGCCGGCAACAAGCCAGGCACCCACCTTACGCAGCCGTCGCAGTGCTGGCAGATCGGGTTCTGATCGGTCGGCCGCCACGACGCCCATCGCGTGCATGTGCGACGTGGGATGGGCAACACACATTGCGTGTGCCTAGACCTTCCGTCGACGCCACAGGTGGCATGCAATTAGGCGCATGCTTCTCTTGGGTGATGGATTGAGACGAATGCGAGAAATGCCCGTGACCTTGAAGTGCCCCGCGAAGTTCGATCCCACCGTGAAAAACAAATTGCTTTTCACACGAGTATACAAACACTAAATATAGACTTCATATGCCACGCTGGAAAGATGTGGGAATCACGCGGGGCTGAACCCAGAAGGTGCTTGTGGCGCGGGGGATTTGTCCTTGGCGAGTCAAGTAGAAGTAGGACCCACGTCATCGTCATACACTTGGGACGCAAAGTAGCTCCTGGAACGCGGCCGAACTTGAACGTCGGCGGTGATCTGGTTCCGCAGCCGCCGCGACCCATCTTCGCCCTCGCCCGCGCCTGGGCCGTGGCCGTACCCGCTCCAGGCCGTGGGTTGTCTTTGCCTTCAAGGATCGCATGCGGTCCACGGCGAGGGTGTTTCCGGGGGAAACGTCGATATGGGACACTTTTGCGCAATGAGGGTGGCACCTCGATTGGCGCGCCTGGCTGCTGACGACACCAGCGATGCCTCAAAACGTCATGGACGAGCGGCGGCCATTGAACGCATCCCTCGCGACAGTGTTTATGCAGTTGGGGCAATTGCGAACTTGTGCTCCGTCGCTAAAGGGTACGATCCTGCGTCCTGGACGGAGCGCGCCGGAGACGACCGCACACCTTTTCGTTCCACAGCTACGCGGTTTGCGCGTCGTCCCGGCGGAATGCGGTGGGCTGCCTGGCGAACGAAACACGGTGTGTGTCCGTAGCCCAGTCCAACTCGCCCCGAGTGTGTTTCTGAAGCTGCTGCACCCGAGCGTTGGCGTGAAATATTTTGGTCGGCGCGTGGCATGATTATTCACAAATTACTCACGGTGGCGTCGTCGACTAATCGCTGGCGGTCGCACCGCCACAAAAACCGCGTGAAAAAGAGCTTTTCACGGCGGTGTGCTTGAGTTTAACGCATTGAACGCAAACATTTAACTGCCCATGACAGTGCCGATCTGATCACAAAAGGGCCCAGGGTCAGTAATGGTCGGGCACGCACTGCAACCACCGGCCCTACCATCCCCAGAGGGCCGGCGGCGAGAAGTCACAAGTGTGTATCTTTCGCACGTAGCAATGATGTAACGCCGCCCGCATCGGACCTGCGCCGCGATGGCTGCCCGGCCGTGGTCCCATGGAAGCTGCTCGGGATCTGGTTCCCCCTTGACGGTGCAGGAGGTCGCAAATCCAGATCAGTCGCTGGCCACGCTCTAGTCATCGGTATCCGGATAGATCGTCCGGCTTATTTCGCAATAAAATTCCCGCTACAGAGTGCGAGATAATAAAAAGAGTTGATGAAAATGGCGGTGGCATGACTAACGCAAAAAGCCGGACGTCCGGATACGAACGCGTCGAACCTTTGGGCCGCTTCTGTAAACAGGATGACGGGAGGGCCCAGTGGCCATCATTCTACGAGTACGCTACCAGCCCGAGATCATTCGTCCATGAGCTCGCGACGTCCGTCGTCACCCCGTCTGCGTGCCACGTCGTCTTCGTCCAGCGTCAGTGATGAACGCGAGCCGACTGTGCTCGTTCGCCGTGTGAACTCGGTGTCCAAGGTTGTGACGCCTGACCGGTGCAAGTGCTGCCTGCGCCTCTTCACCAAGATGCTCACGACCAAGCAGTGCTTTCGCGTACGCACCGAGCGCTGAGTGGCGTTGAGGTCTTATCCGATGGCTTTAGTGCAAGAACTACATGTGCGCGCTGTGCGTGTTCAAGGTGCCGATGTTTCACGGCGAAAAGGGAAAATTACCCAAGCACTCCCTCCATGCACGACTTTGTGCAAATTGCTACGACGAAAGCATCCTTTGCGACACCAACAGCGCGAGCCAGCCCGAGATGAGCCCGTCCTCCGGTCGGGACAATGCCACGTTGTTTGATGACTGTGATGACTGCGATTGCAGCCGCACCAATGCATCAGAAGTCCCTCAAGATCCGAGCCCCAGCAGTACTGCCGCTTTGTGGCTGTCGCTTGTTACAGGCGGCTTTATGCTTGGCGCTGTACTTCTTGAGCATTGCGAATTTCATGTCCGCGTCGGCGGCCTTGTCGTGCTCTATGTTGCCTTCGTTGCGATCCATCCCCTCTGGAGGTCGTCCCGTGCAGATACGCCAGTCGCCGTCATCAAATCAAGCAAGCAGCGCGACGCTAGCGGTGCCGAGACTGCCTCATCAGACGACGACGAGCCCGCGGTCAACATGGACACAGTGCTGCGTGCCAAGAAGGCGACGCTCGAAGCCCGCTGGGCTGAGCTCACGAGCAGTCCGGAATGGGTCAAAAACGAAAGCAAATCCTCCTCGACAATCACCATCTCGGAGCTGGATGCCGGCGACGACATGCCCGTTGTCATCAAGGCCGAGACGTTCGTGCCCAACGCGACCGCCGACGAGCTGCTTTCGTTCTTCGCAAGCCCGGACCCGAAGGACCGCATCAAGTGGGATTCCCACATGGCATGTACGTTGAGAAGGCCCTATCTCCTTGTAACACCGCCCTCGTAGCGCACACTGTCATCGAGAGCGTTCAGTGGAGCGACACCCAGATGGGCCGTGTTGTGCACAACGTGCAGAAGGCCCACGGCTTCGGCATCGTGCCGTCGCGCGACTTCGTGCTGCTCGCCTACCGCATGTCGCCGCTCGTGTACGTCCAGGGCAGCCTCGACCACCCCGCCGTGCCCGAGCGCCCGTCGAGCGTGCGTGGCCACCTGCACATCCTCGGCTTCGAGTGCACGCCGACGGACGACGGGCTGCACCTGACATACATCAACCAGATCGACATCCGCGGCTCGCTGCCGCGGAAACTTGTGACGAGCGGCACGACGGACAACATGACCAAACTCATGACCACGGCGAGCCAGGCCAAGAAGAAGTGGCTTTAAAATAGCTTAGTTGTATCCGTGGTGTATATAGGAGAAATCAATGCGATCGCTGCCTTTCTGTAGTCCCGTCAACGCATCGGTGCCTGGCGCAATCGCAGCTGTGGCGCCAACCAATGCGACGACGGCGTTGACGAGGGCAGCGGTGCACGCAAGCACTTCCCCATGCGTGTCTTCGTCGGTCAGTGGTGGCGACGGATGAGGTGCGTTGGCGGCTGGCTCTGGTGCTACCTTTGGTGCGTTGGCGGTTGGCTCAGGTGCTGCGTCTGGAGCGTCGGTGATCGCCTCGTCACCGACAATTGGCGGGCACAATGCTGCTTGAGGCACCTCCAATGACTCCACTGCGATCGAGGCAGTGCCTGCTGGATCGTGAGTGATCGCAACCCTGTCGGCTGCCGACGCCTCATCGCTAGTAGCTTTCGAGGCCAAGGCAACGGCGGCAGTGACGACGCTGTTGCAATAGCCTCGAACAACGGCGTGAACAAGATTGTCGTCGCAGCCTCTGGCGTCATCGTAGGGCGGCGCTGCTGGCTCGGCGATAGCTAACGCGACATCTATCGTTGAGCCATCGGCGTCAGCGATGCGCAGCTCGATCTTGGTCTTCAGTAGAGCCTCGTTCGGTGGCTTGGGCACGCTACCGCCGCCAAAGGCGCGCGTGTAGCTCTGTCGACCTCCAGCAGCAGT